>OX940986.1:10230616-10382114 GCA_954871275.1 Leptopterna dolabrata | reverse complement strand
ACTAACGGATCAATTTCGACGAAAGAGGATCATCCCCGGAAGTCCCATACTAGTTTTTTAAGTAAAACAAAGTAGTACTGGGCCTGTACTAGGCCGGTTGTTATACTCTTCGATTTCTAGTGCTCTGACAGACACTGCAGGATTTGACGACAGAAAATAGTGTGCAAAAGACTGTGGATGCCCCAGCAATGATGGTATCAGTGCTTGATAGCATATATATTATGTATTATTAAAAATCTCACTAAACAGCAAAAAAATTAACAAAAAACAAAACCGACTTCAAAAAAGCTGTATAAAACTAAAAAATCAGAATAGTTTTTACGCTGAACAAACAAACATAATTTATTCAAAGCCAATACAACAAAATTTTTGAAGTCGGCGCCAAATTTAAACTAAAAACCCCACTCACAGCCTTCATAGTACGTATCCCTTGGTTGTATTTTAGTTGAAATTGGGCACCGACTTCAAAATTTTGTTATACTTACTGGCTTTGAATAAATTACGCTCGTTTGTTCAGCATGAAAATTATGCTTTACTTTTTAGTTTTACATAGCTTTTTTGAAGTAGGTTTTTAGTTATTTTTTTTTTTTAACTGCTCAACATTTTGAAAGGTTGATAATATAAACAATATAAACGGGAAAGGTAATAGTTTGACACTTTAAATAATTTTGAATTTCATACACTTTTGGGGGCTAGAGTGTTTAAACTTGTACACACAATCATGGAAAAAGTTCAACAATTTAAGAAAGTGCATCACTTCGAAAATTCGCTCATACTGCATTTTTGCACTATGTACTGAAACTTTCATTAATATACTGGGGAGGTTGGAGTTCAAGTTTATATCAGGACACAGAAAGAGATAAATATCTGGAATGAGGTCAGCTGGCGAGTATCTTTGTATCTCTGGAGAATCGCATCGGAATTTTATGGAAGGTTAATAAAGCACGAGTGGTCTCGCTGGCAGGGAGTCCGGGAGTGGTTGCGATGGGGCTAACTAACTCTATTAAATGGTGGGGAGGGCGTCACGGTGCAGGAAATAACTCCACGTTGGGGGGTAGAAATCCCTATAACCGCAGGACGGTAAACTGAATATCCACGAGAATGAGGGAGTCGGAAAGGGCGCCGCTACGACACAGCCGAAGCCACTGCGACGGAACTAGAGGCCTTCGGGGCTCAACAAGTGGATCTACAGGGAACTCACTTCGGCTCGAGAGCGTTTATTCCTATATTTATGAGCGCGGGGCATAAGTTACGTGGGTGAGTTAAAACCGTTATAAAACTGATGGTGGAGACGATGAAAGACTACGTACCTAACGTAAACAGGCATTATAAATCAGCAATGGCCAGCTTATCTCGTTACATAAATATGATGATTCAACATCAAATTATCAAACTAGTAGCAAACATAATTTCAATCCATCACTTAGCAATCCTTTACAAGAGAATTCATCAATACTGCTGGGGCTACCGATTTTGTCCAAATTTTCAGGTTTCAACAAACTTCGATATTTTGATCGATGAGAAACACTTTTCCCCCGCTGACCATCCTGAACACAAATCTGGCGATAAAGCGGAGCTGGAGGACCATAATATGAGCAAATTTTTGTCCTCCCGCCCCATAATTCGCTCCAGACCAAGTTTACCAGAAGCGGTCCTCGGAAGCTAGGTGTCCAAATGTGGAGTAGTGGCTTTATTGAATAAGTAAAGTACAGAGGATTAAAAGTACAGACAAACTAGTGCGTTTGAAGCTGTAAAATAAGGGTAGGACGAATTTATCGACATTTATAAATACCAGGATTAAGCACCGCGATTAAGTTCGCTATTGGGAGGGCGACTCTAGATAACGAAAAATGTTTGCTATAGAGAGGGCCCTTTGCTATTCGCAGCTTAGGACAGACACCTCTACACAGCAAGCTTTTATCGTCGTCAGGTTGGTGTCCGCTATTAAGAGGTAATAATGCACCTATGTCTTATTCCAGTGTCATGGGTGACATATTCTGGTGTGACAAGGAACAAACACAGGTTACAGCGTATAGAAAACTGGGTTGTTGTGAGTAATCTCTAAAGAGCTAAAAGGAATAGCTTCAGCCTCTCAATCTTACCCGTTCAAATTCAAATTCAACCTTAATAAAGAAATACCTCTGGACTCACCCGAGTGGCTGTCGCACATCCACTCTCTACAGCACTGGCCGGGCACTTCAACGAGCCGTGGGTGGGAACACGTGCTTCCGAGGGGAGAAATGTTTTCTTTGGGGCAAAGTGAGGCACAAGCGTATCTGCCATTCTGCAACAATATGAAGATAGTTTATAGTGCATGAATAGGTACAATCAATCAGAACACCTGCTAAATAATATTCACAGGCGGACGAGGGGCAATCATTGTAGGTAGACAGTTAGTGAATAACGATTAAAATTACATCTTTGGATTTTGATTACGGAATTACATTCGTAGTCAGGTAGTATAATTAACAACATCGGAACCATAATCACCTCATGCATTACGTCAGTAAACGAATAATAAAAATAATCAAGTTATTAAAACTTCACGATTTACAAGATTGGAATTTCTAAGCAACTGTGAACAGAGCAATGTCGACAAAAAGGAATATCTACAAAGAAAATAATAATTCGTTATGGAATAATTTACAGTGTCTCCACTTAGCCTGAAGTATCTGTTTGTCAAAAACCTAGCTTGAATTTGATTTAAATCCAATAAACGCAGGATTTGATGATCTGTGAAAATTTCTTCTTTAGCATCATAATTGAATAACTACCTGCCTCAACACTGTATAATATGTGAGAAAATTATAATGAGAAAAGTCTGTTAAGATTATTCGATCAGGTTGAATCGTTCTGGACGATGCGATGGACACTTTTGGCTCAAGGGGGATCGAAAGGAGTTGATGGCCTTTGGCCTCTTCACGCCACTTCATCTTCACGAATCGTCTGAGCCCCCTGAGTGTCACTGACTGTTAAGTATTCCTAGAGCGCAACTCTAAGTGAATTCTTCTACACTTGGACCCATTACTCAACGTGGAAAAGGAAATACCTCGCAACCCCGTCATCTGTTTAACACAGCATCCGTGTAGTTCTCGAACTTTAGGTTAACAAGAGTTTTACACGTCTCTGCTCCAAACTATGTTTCCTTTCACGTTTTGCTTTGTTCCCACCAAAATAAATTAGGGCCCGGGAGCGGCCGGGGTCCGTATATCAAGTTGACAACTTCCTCTCAACTCATCAAGTTTTACGTGGAGTGTGAAGGGAAGGCTCGTTTCCGAAAGCCCTTAGGTTGGAGTAGGGGGTCGGAGTTGAGGGAGCACTCAGTCGAATGAAACACTCGGGAATCCAGCGAGTAACAATAACGTGTTTTCAAGGGCTGCGCGGTAAACCGCGTTCCTATGGAGCAGACTGACAAGTCCCTACATGAAAGAATGTTTATAATTTATACATATATACTTACATATTTACTTATAAAGAGTATTTTTACTCGACATGATCGGAATATAACTGGAAGGTAAACACCGACTTGCGTAATTAAACACCCAATTAGGTAGGTACAAACCTTTCAGGAACCACTGAATTCAAGATGATGCACGCATGAAGAGTTGGAGTGGATTATGTGTCTAAATGCTTGCTGACTTCCGCTACTCAAAATCTAAAACCGATGTAAATTCTTTTTCCGGCATTAGGCGGTGTGGAATTAAACAAGACTAACCTCTGCCCCTGCGTTATATAACAGTGACCCGCCTAATCTTTTGGCGCTTTTAGGAATTGATTTCAATTGTTGGATAAGTACGTCATATGATATTTCCACCACCACTGGTCCATTGTTTTTAACAGATATATCTATCGATATCCGACTAGAGATCCGTCTGCGCATCTGCTAACATTTTTTCCTTATAAAGTTTCATATGAGCCAAAATATGAAGGGTAGTTGGGAACTGGCCAAGGTACTTTATTTATTTATTTTTATACGGGCAAGCCCAATTTACAAGTTGAAACAATAAATACAGAGAAGAAACAGAAAGAGGGAAAAATAAATACATCACTTCTGAGAGAGCAAAGAAAAAAATAAAATAATAATAACAGAGGTCAAAATACAAGAAATGTGAGTTAGAAAATAAAATACAGAGAGAACATTTTTCAGAATGAAGAGGGGGAGCAAAGAATTATTGATTTGAGGGAGGATAAAGAACTATTAAAAAAATCAAAATCAGGATGGATATTAAGAAAAAGATTAGCTGAACGGGGGATTCGGTTGAGAGGGGAGTTAATTAAGTATTTTTTGGGTGAAAATGGGACATGAAATGTCATGGGATGGCGACTGGTCGGACGAGGGACTGTCAGCTGTATCCTGGCAAGTAGAGATGGGCAATCGATATAGTTGTTCAACAGTTTATGGAGGAACACTAGATCAGCTAGATTGCGTCTTCTTTCCAAAGGCTGGATACGACAGATTTCCATAAGGAGAACGTAGCTGATCTCACTCGAAGGGATGCCCAACTTGAACCCGATGTAGCGCAAACATTTATTCTGAACTCTTTCCAGAGTATATCGATGGATGGCATAACCCGGACTCCAGACGATTGAGGTGTATTCAAGCTTCGGAAGAACCAAAGCTTTGTATAACAACACTATGGGCCTGATGTCAGTGAATTCACGAGTGTGACGCTTCACAAAACCGAGTGACCGCATAGCGCTATTTGCCACGCTGCCGACGTGCTTGGAGAAAGACAACTGATCGTCACAGAGCACACCCAGGTCAATCGTCTTAGTCCCCCGAAACAGATGAGAACATTCCAGGACGTACTCAAAGTGATGAGCGTACGTTGAGCGGTGAAAGGTAACCACGGAGCATTTGGCAGGGTTCAGTCGCAAACCACTCTCAAGGCACCAGTCACTTAAGCGATCAAGCGCCTGCTGGAGGATTTCACCGCCAGTCGGAGACCTGACGTGACGATAAAGTTTCAGATTGTCAGCAAACAACAGACAGTGAACATCCGGGCCGAGCCGATCCACAACGCTGTTTTTCCCCAACAAGAAAAACCAAGGCCCGATGTGGCTTCCCTGGGGAACCCCAGATGAGGCCACAAACGACGCAGAGACGACGCCCCTCACTCTGACACAGAGCCGTCTACCGATGAGGTAGGACTCGATCCACCGAAGAAGAAAGCCAAAAACTCCAAGCGAGCCCAGAAGTGATAGGAGGTGACCATGCGATACCTTGTCAAAGGAGGAGGTACTGACGGGTTCATGAATTTCACACTTCTGTTTCTGATCATTTGTGGATTTCTGTAGACCTCCCTGAAGCATAAGGTGAACACAATCATGAACGATCCACGTCACTGGGACGGAGACCGTGAGAAGATTTCTGCAGTAGACACGAACAAAGTCAGGTTTTATTGAAGCATATTCATCATATTATAACCATAGTACTACTCGTTCGTCATAAATATCGAAGTACTATTCGTACATTCGAGCGATTACCTTTTGGCGGTAGGTAAATTCAAGCCGTTGTGCACAACCACTACATTAACCCAAGACACGCCTCGCCCATCCAAAACTCGTGGAATCAAAGTCCCTGGCCATTATAGGGTAAACGACTCCAAGTGTACAGCTAGAACCAACTCTTCCGAAGGGTGGAAAAAGACTATTAAGAGGCTAATTGCTTCGGTGAGAGTTCTATTGAGTTGAAGAAACACGTAGAAGCACATAACTTGGCCCTGACGGCTTTTTTTCCACCTTCCGCACGGCTAGGCTCCTCCTCAGCCTCTAATTTTTCATGACAGCCCCATCGTACCCTCCACTCAAAGTAGAGTAGTTTCGACGTCTCGTACTTAACGACCGGGGGAAATTAGAAGAGGGCATTACCAAGAGGGACCCAATTGGGATCGACTCATTTAGAGAGGTAATGGCCTTGGTGAGGTGTTCACCAGGATGAAGATGCCAGGGACTACGTAGCAATTGGTTATTCAACAGAGGTTTCGCGTCGATTTCGAGGTTTTAACGGTTGATAGCGCAGATAGGAGGCACTGACCGCGTTCATTCTGTAAGGGCTGCGAAACATAAGCCCTTCACACGACATTTCTGAGCCCTTCGTCAGCTAATTTCAACGAATAAACCTTACTTTGGACCCTAGTTCAACTGCTGAGACGCCAATATTGAAACCCAGAAAGTAGTTGAGTTTGGATTTCACATTTATTGAACTCCTCGAAGCAAGTTGTCAAAGGTTTTCTTTTTATGGGAAGTCAGGTATAATTAATTGGACAATTTTTCATCTTTTACCGGCGAATAAATATGTCACGTCCGGTGCCCACCAGCTCTGAACGTCGAAAAGGTGTCGAATGCGTTCTCAGAAATACAACGAGCTCCGGAAGCGTTTCACCAATTTTAGGTGATTCTATTATAGTACATTCCACCGCGGTTCCATTTTGGTTTATGGTATTCAATAATATATTTTGGAAACGTGCATGAAAATAAAAATTTTAAAAATCAACCCCTCACCTCAGAATATGATGGTTGCCGTTTCAAGGTACGTAGAATCCAAAAATTGAATAAAAACGCTGCAAATTATTACACAATGGTTTATTATTTACCTGTACATGCCAGCGTAGATCACTGCTTTCTGTGGAATACCTACATTCGAGATCCCCCCCATGAAAACCCTAAATTGAGTGACGGAGCCGGCCGGGAAATTAGTTTCATAAAATATGCGGCGGATTCAAGAAATCTACAATTAATTGAACCGAATGTGTAAATTAAGCATAACGTTTGCTGAAGTAGGACAGAAGCACCTATCAACAAAATCCAAAAGAGGCAATCATTCTTCAAATGAAATAATATCACAGAACAACCAACTCGATTTCATACAGCCATCCATAATTAGGTGTTCCCTAGCGATGATAATATCTGGGCCAGATTTACACCGTTTCATTCACGATCATGTTGACGAAGCTTTTCTCTGTAGACGAACGGCTGGACGTATAAATGCTCCAGGTGGTAAAAAAAGTTCTCGAATTCGAGATAAATTAAAACATGTTTAAAAAAACTATACCCTTCCATTGAAAGTTTTAGAGCTACGGCGGCAGATTCTACGTACCTTGAAACGGAAACCATTATTTTTATTGGGTGGAGGGGGGTAAAATTTTTTCTCTGGATTCCGAAGGTTTATTATTGGAAATAATAAACCAAACATTTCTGTCCGTCCGCCGTACAGAAAATCTCTTTTGGATTTTGTTGATAGTTACTTTTGTAACTTGAACAAACATTATGCTTCATGAATAACGAAAAATAATCAATTATTGGATTATTGAATCCCGCGCATTTTTATGTAACTGCCGTGCCGGCTCCAGTACTCGATTTAGGGCTTTCCTGGGGGGACTCGAGGGTATTGACCACAGAAAACAGTTACCTAAGCAGAAGGGGCATCTGTACAGGTAAATAATAAACCGTTGTGTAATAATTTGCAGGGTTTTTGTTACACAATTTCTGTTATGTTTATTGATTAGCTAACTTTACGATTAGGAGAAGCTCTCGAGCCTGTTGTTACAAACACTTTTCTCCTTCTGTTGCACTGCTCCTACCCAAGAATTCATTCATGAATTCTTCAGAGTTGAAAAAAAATCATACATGAAAATGGAATGTTCCATCAAGCTTTACTATGTCTCATAAGGAACTCCAGCTGTTGAAGAACTCCGAAGAACGTTTCATGTTTCTTCTTACACTACTACGGCGCTACGGACGGGGAGCAATAAATAACTAACAGCAGTACCTACTCATTTTCTTTTCACGTCTAGCAAGAATTTATGATCCGACCAGAGGGTTAATATCCACGGAGATTTATAGCGGTCCCGGATCAGAACGTCACCAATTAACCCCAAGTGCTGTAGTTTCTCATTCCCGCTTCATCACAAGTAGGCGATCCTTCATTCCACCTAACGGAGTTAATTCCAAACTAGACAGCACTATCATAAAAATAATTCAGTCATAAATAGTTCATGGTGAAGATAACAGCTTCTTTGTTGTCTCCATTGTTGTTGCACCATTGGTCCATACCGGTTCTCAGTGCTTACTTTCTGAGCAGCAATAAATTTATGAGCATACCATTTAATTAACTAAGTAAATGACCTGTTACAGCAATATTACTTAGCACACAAATCGGTTGAAAATAAGTCAAAATCCAACAATTAAGTGCTGTTCCAAAAAACTGAGAAATGATGTTCAAATCAAGGAATTATTACGAATCATACCTGGGAGTTCGGGTGTAACAAAATATCCGAACGATAATATAAGGTTGGCATTGGTTTTGAAACACCGGAAATCTAAACTCCTTACGTTCCAGGATGACTTTGGCGCATCGCAACGAGAAATTACGATGAATTTGATAACCACTTAACGCACTTTGACGTCCGTGCATATAACGAAGGTAACGAAACTGTTAACATACATAACAGTGCGTACGTACAACAAGTTATATCGTTTCGTTGGCTCACCTGACAAGTACATTCGGTTCTGCAGTCCAGGCGGAACGTCTCTCCGTTCTCGTACGTCTGGTTGAACACTGAGCAGGGCAGCCCTTTGATCTCTGCAACAAACACAGATAGATATGAAGGGTGAACGGAAGTGTCCGCGTGTTCACAGTATTGCAGTAGTCACATTACGACAACCTTCTTGGTTTATAAATCTCGTATATCCTATAACGTACTTCCAACCTAAATCAAGAGGAAAAGGCTGCTCTCTCCTATTGTGTCTTCACGACTTCTACCTAAATGAAAATAATTTATTACAAGCGATGGGTCCGCTGACAAATTCCTTCAGGCCATTTTGAAAGTTGAAAGGCTCAAATTCTGCCTATGCACTGCGTTCAATAATAACTATTTTTCGTAACGTTTTATGGCTAAATATTTATCAATCGATGTAAGGATGATTAATGAGCTTTGAAAGTTATTACATTCGATTCGGCGTGCTGGAAAACATGCAAAACTCACCAAACATAAATTTTTCTGACAGAAGGCACCGTTCCCGGGCACCATGGTGGCACCAAAAATTATGCAGAAAATTCTGGAGACCTAATCACATTTTTGCGTAGCGCTGTGATGGCGCCATGGTGGCACCAAGAACTATAAGGCAAATTCCTAAGGTCAAGCGAGTCTACTCACAATTTCAAATCAAAATACCCGAAATGGCGGCGTGTAGCGCGTTATAGTCATACCCAGGTTTTTTTGTGTGGCCACAAACAATTTATTTATTAAGCCATACTTTACAATATTTGCATTCATATTATTACTCATTAATATTGCATATTATTACTTCATGTTATTTACACTATTATTTCAAAAAATATATAACTACTCGTTCTCGGGTTCACGGTTCAATGCTATTACTTTTTATAAATTTTACTATATATTTATAAGTTTTATTGTTTTCCAAAATGCAGCTCATTCTTGTTGGAATTTCTACTCCTTCTCGTACTAAGCAGGTCATCAGTTCAATCCTATGAGCTTCAAACCGAGGACATCTAAGCATAACTTGGTCTCTATTTGCTATTTCACGCTCCATACATGAACAGGTAGGGTCGTTACTGATGTTGATTTTATATAAGTGGCTTGGGAGACGACGGTGATTGAAACGGAGTCGACATATTATCTTAATGCAGTTGCGGTCCAGATTACCCTAATTAAACCAGAAATGTTTGGGGTACATCTAAGTAAGACCTAGTAAGTAGAGACCTTTCGGTATAAATCACGATTCCTTCACTTCAGACTTCGTAATTTCTATTGATACCTACAAGTTATTGATACTAAAAGGTTAGGACCTTTTAGTATCTGATTATTGATTTCTGATGCAATAATTTTCGATGTCAAACCTTGTGAGCCCCTCCAACCAAAGATAAAAATATCGTTCTACAGCAGTTAAGTCCTGTAGTTATTAAATAATTATGTACAAAATCTAAATCGGTCGAAGTTCTCTACGGAGGTATGGTGTATGTTAAAGGCCGCTCAGAGCAAAAAAAAATCCTTTTCAAATAAAGTTAATTGCAAGATTGCTTTCAAGAATCAAAATACTCTCCAAAATTAGTGTACATCCCTGTTAAATCACAAACTCCCACTGATGTAAGGAGCAACCTTATATGTATATACAATACTTTGTAAGGGTTGTCCAACAACATATATCAAGTAGGGTAAACAACTCAATATTTAAAAAAAAAAGGATGTCTGGATATTGATCTGATGTGAACCATTTTAACACCAACTGCACGCTGGCTAACCATTCAATATTTATATGGTCATAATATTTGATTTTGAAAATGCCGGAATCTTGGATACAGAGTCCTACACGTCCAAAAGGAAAATAAAGGATATTGCGATCCACACTGCTAGAGATCCCAATGCTTGTAATAAGAGACACTGAAAAACTCAGTAGCGTATATTCAAACATGATAAAGTAGGATTAGGAGTACGAGTAGTAGGAGTTTCTACAATTCTTTCTGTGTACAAATTTAGTAAACTATTCACTGTTCCCAAATTGTTTCATTTTGCAGTCAATTTGCCGTGGCAATGGCAATATAGAAACCATGGATACGATAAGGATATGAGAGAGCTGAGAGAGAAGAAGAAGTCGAATAAAGAATAAGGCATAAGTGGAATAAGGCATGGATGTGATAAGGCATGGATTGTAATGTTGTGGTATAAAACTTTGATATCAAAGTCTTTGTCAACTAAAAAAAAAATGTACCTGTGAAACCTGTGTAACTGTGTAACCACAAATTATTTGCGAAACTAGTGTGAAAGTACACATTGCATCTCAGGTAGGTACAATGCCACATAATGATGACGACCTACCTAACCTTATCCTTCTACTAATTTAATAAAGGTACGTTGCCCTTCTTTGTTATTTCAACGCTGTTTATTATGTCTATTACTTTGTTTTACGCATGCCTCTGTATTACCTTGTTTATTACGTATGCCTCTGTATTACCTTGTTTTACTACAACTTTTTTCTCTCAAATCCCGTTTGTTGAATCCACTGCTAGTTCCTACTTGTATATATTTTTCGTTTCTTTCTTGTTGATAGCCCTGAGGTAGCAAGTCAATATTTTTGCGGACTACTTGCCTTGTCAGGTTCGATCCCGGAAAACGAGCCTCGATTTAGGCTGTTGCGAAACGTTGCAATACGAAGGAGAAAGAATATACAACTAGCTTGTTAGGTAACTCGTTTAGCCGTTATTTCCACGAGACAAACTTTTGTTCCTTGTTGTTTAAATATGAATGAAAATAATGATTTGGAGTAAACATAATTGTTCGGTTCCAGCATTAATGCCACCTTTCCGTAGAGAGAAAGAAAAAACAATTATTTAGCTGGTAATATATCACAGACCTCTGAAACCTCGTGTAGCTAGGTACCTGATGAGATTTATGCAACTTCAATATTTTTCCATCAACTTATACAGGTGGTTAGCAATATTTCTCATTTTATTCGGATTTGAGATTTGACGCTGTTAGAGCGACATTATGATTTTCCCCAGAATTTGAACCCTCGGATGGAGGAAGAATATGAGGAAAAGCTTCAACAATAGCCGGCTATGGCAGGCGTATGGGAACTTCGCGGCGAGAGGGGCAATGGAGGTGGGTTCGAGGGCTGGTTGGAGGAGGGTGACGGGAAAAGGGCCTAACTCTCAAGTGCTCTGACACGGCCACAAGCTGGTATAAATCCTCGAGTGAAACGGGCCCTCGAGGTCTCCCCCACGATCCCTAAACTCGTGACACATTGCCGGGAATAGGAATCTTTCCAGGCTTAAATCTTGTTTCTGCTAGCAAAAGGCTGAAAAAAAACGCAGCAAATAATTACACAACGGTTTATTATTTCCCTGTACAGGTACCCCTTCTCCGTAGATCACTGTTTTTTGTGGTCAATATCCTAAAGCTCCCCCCCCCCCCCCCCGGAAAGCCCTAAATGGAGGACTGGAGCCGGGCCAGGAATTCGAGTTTTACAGAAATGCGCGGGATTCAATAATTCCATCACTAATTATTTGTAGTTATTCATGGAGCATAAGGTAAATAATAAACCGTTGTGTAATAACTGACCTGTATAGATCGTATAATCCCCTTCTGCGCAGATAGTATAATAAACAGTTGTGTAATAATTTACCGCTGTGTAACAATTTACCCAATAATACTTAACGTTTGTTCAAGCTGCAAAAGTACCTATCAACAGAATCCAAAAGTTCCATCATTCTTCAAACGAAATATCACAGAACAACCAACTCGATTTCATAAAGCCATCCGTGATTGTAATCAGATGCTCCCTAGTGATGATATCTGGGCCGGATTCATACAGTTTCATTCACAATCCTTTTGAGCTTTTCAGTGCGAACGAACGGCTGGTCGTATAATGCTCCGGGTGGTCTCAAAAAATTCTTCAGTTCGAGACCAACTTAAAAACGTTTTAAAAAAACCATACCCTTCTATTGAAAGTTTTCGAGCTACGGCTGAAAATGTGGAACCCTTTTTTTCACCCCTTAGAGATGAGTGGCAGTCACGCTGAGCTTCGAGGACCAACTAGACAACGAACGGAACCTATAAACCAAATTTCATTAATTTTGGTTCATGGTAACTAAGAAAAGTGCGAAATACGGCGTGCAGACAGAAACTGTTTTTATTGCATTTTCGGATTCCACATACTTTGAAACGGAAACCATCAAATTTTGAGGGGGAGGGGTTAAAAATTGTTTTTTCATGGTCGATTCCAAAGGTTCATTATTGAAAATAATAAACCAATGAAATCATCGAATTGTCCATAGCATTATCATGAACAGCCCAAGTACGAGAACATAGGTAGATACTTAACTATGACAGGCAGGGGTAGGGGAGGAGCCCTGATACATCTGACTTACCTACATTCGACACGCAATCCAACAGAAATGCCTTCGGGAGTTTTTTGTTTGGACCCTCAATCAGTGACAACGGTAGTTACATCACCATTCTGCATGGATGTACCTTGCTAGCACTCTCATCTCGAAATTAACAAAAACATCCCACCATAAATCCTATCAGAATAATATAACATACTCGTGGAACAGTTGGACAGATGAATCCGGATAACGTCGATACCTTTACTAAGGTCTCGACCGTTGGTAAAGGTGCAACCGTTGACGTTTACAGAGGTCGATCGTAGTTAGGGTTGACCTCAGTTAACGTCGATGTACCTCAGTGAGTTAGACCTTAGTCAAGTATTGACATTCTAACGTCACTTTTTCCTCTACTGGCGTCACAAAAATTATACTCTGTTAGAAAGCTGGGGGTAATGGAGATTTGTTTCTGCAGTCAACCGATTTTTCACGGAAATTCAAAAGAATAAAACAGTTAAAATTCGTCAAAAATACATAATATATGGTGTTCCTCCAAAAATGGTGTTAGCCACAATATTACGAAAAAATCCCAAAAGTGAATAACTTCCAAAAATTAGGGTACTTATTTCAAGAAAATTGCAATTTGTGATGGTGGGCTGCTAATGAGGTGTTTGTGCTTCCAGTGAAGACGGGGGCGGTCAGGCTGAAACCTAATTGCTGGTGATAATATTGCTAGTCCCACCATCACTCTTCTCACGCTGTCACAAATTAGATATTTTTAGCTGGAAATTAAGGACTGCCTATTTGCATGAAATATACAATTCGAAATAACTGGTTAATTTACGTGTAGGAAGGTGCCATGGTAACGAAACGACAGATTACACGGCCAAAAAAATTTCTCGAGTAGAAACAAGCTTTTAAAATATTGAAGCATTGGAAAAGTGACGCTGAGTCAATAAGCTCGACCAGTACTTAGCGCGTAATCACCCGCCTTTTTTTGATTTTCAGATTTTGAATGGCTTACAATAAATCGAATGAACAGCCTTCACTTTCTCGTTTCTTTAGCAATGTACTTTCGATAGAAAACGTTTTTAAAAAATAACAAAAATATCCCATTAGTTTTAGAACTGACCTTGAAATTTTGGTATTTCACTGCCGGACACCCCAAAACACAAAATCGCCGCTACAGCCCCCTTGCCCTGAAAACCCCCTTGCTAACATGACAGTGGAAGTAATTCATTGTAAGTCTGTATAATAATAACTCATGAAGTGATATACACATTTATGCTGTGGCTGGTACTTATCCACAATGTACATAGATATACTGATAGTTGTTTGGGGAGATACCTGCCTACCTACAATGTTCGATTGGAAGGTCATCCGCTCGTATAATAATAATAATAATTAGTTTTATTTGTAAAACATCCAAACGATATTACGAAGTCAAAAATTCATTGGTCCGTGAGTAAATAAATTAACATAAATCTATAAATAGTAGTCGCAAAAATAACACAAATAACACGAATAACACAAATAACAGTTGGTATTCAAAATTTGAGGGCTACAAATTCTTCAATACAATAAACAGGATGGCTTTTTAAAAATAACTTTAACGTTTTTCTCAACTGGGGAGCAGAAATTTTTTTAAGTTCAGAGAGCAGGCCGTTGTATAGCTTGGCTCCGAGGAAGGTCCGGCGCTTAGCCAAGCAGAGATGATCTCGTGAGCGGGTGTCATGAGTAGGGCTCGGATCAACATGCAAAAATTTGAGGCGAAACATGCACTGAAAAATGCCAAAACATGCAAAAGCATATTTTTTTAAAAAATAATTCAAAGAAAAATTAATTTTAGGCCATGAATGCTTGTGGAACCCCGTTTTAACGATAAGTACGTAAAATGTTAAGAGTATTTGAAAAACCATGAAAAAAAGTTGATGAAATGTATCAAACTAATAATAAATAAATTAATTTTTTCAAAATTGAAAATTTTATATCATGCGTGTATAAATAAATTTGCAGTCATCAATTGCTTTTCATCAAAAATCTCTCAAGCAAAGGGATGGGTTGTAAGGAAAGAACAGTATTTCACAAATTGGTAAAAATTTTATTGTCAAACTATACTATACAACTCTACAAAAATGAATAACGGGTTAGAAGATTGAAAAACGGTTTGCATTATATACACAGGTAAATCGGGCCTTTCCAGACAGCCTAGTTTCCTGCATTCTTTTGCCTTTGAATCTTGAGTGAGGCCAATCACCCCATTTTAGCTAAAAAATCCATTTTTGGTCAATTTTTTCTATAAAACTGCTAAGATACACGAAACATGCACAAAACATGCAAAAATTTGGAAAAAACCAAAACATGCTAAACATGCAAAATAAATTTTGATTTTTTTGGTTGCAAATGGTCTGAAAACGATCAAAACGAACTTCTATGAAGGTTTGGGGCTTCTGAAAAAAAATATGCAAAACATGCTAAATCCTAGCCCTAGTCATGAGAATGCGTCGGACGGTTGAAATCCTCAATGTTTGAGGCGACGAAACTCAACAGCTCGACCACATACATTCCAACGACCGTTACAATCCCCAGCTGCTTTAAGAGAGGTCGGCATGACGCCCGTGAACCGACCCCACACTTAACTCTCAGCGCTGCTTTTTGCTTTTTGAGAACTAGCTCAACCGCAGGAGAGCCACCCCATACTAAAATGCCATTATGCCATAATGTGTAGCAAAATGAGCATGGTAAACTCTCCTGAGGACGGAGCGGGATACACAGCAAGATAGCTTCCTCAATAGATAAATGGCACTAGCTAATTTACGGGATATTCCTTCGATATGGGGGGCCCAGCTCAAGTTCCGCCGTATCTCCAATCCCAGAAGGTTGAGAGAGTCGTCGAGAGACTCTTGACCCTGTGCTCTGCAGCCCATTCTCAAGTGCAAAATTTTTGCCTTAAATTGGTTGAGAACTAATTTGTTTGCAGCGCACCACTTTCCCAAATATCACAAGCTGTACTTATGAGCATATTCAAGTCCGTCTCGTGTTTGGCCCGAATCACTAAGGAAGTGTCGTCCGCGTACTGGAAGACACTCACCCGCTCATGCTCCAGAGATGCAGCTAAGTCATTTACAAAGATGTTAAAAAACAAAGGGCCAAATATTGACCCTTGTCAATTCCAAGTCCTTGACCCTATACCATTCCAACCCTAAAGACATAGCTGCTGACTACTTTTGTACGCAATGCACCAACCCACTCGCATTTCCTACTACAGAAAGTGACAAAACCAATACCATTGAGGTTCAACGGAATGAATAAACGGTTTCTGAATGAGGTCGCAACTCTGTGCATAATCGCGAGATCAACGGTAAAACGTGTTGGATCCCCAAACTCGAACTGCCACAGTCGTCCAATGGAAAGCCACACTTTCCCTTCATTTCCCTCACCGCGCCCCAATTTCTACCCGAACGGCTCATGCATAAAACATACTCTGCCTCGGATCACCCAACCGGATTCCGTAAGGATTTATATTAAAGCACGGATTTTTATTTTTTTTCTCGGTCATCCTCTGAAAAGAGAAGTAAATCTCATAAATAGGGCACCAGAGGTAGGGCCGCTGGAAGGTTTCAACCGTGTGAGGGTTATAAACGTCTACTTTTTTTGCCCTTTTTTTTTCAAGCTAGACGAGAACCAAAATAATTGCTGCCCTTTAGCAGTTGTTTATTTATCGCTGGCACCAGGCTCGCTTTACAAACACAGTCCACTCGACGACCATTCATGCAAATTATATGCATTCCTCTTCGCTTTTAATATCCGGTGGATGTTTCCTGTTTACATTGAAGCTTGTTCCAAACACAACTTTTTTCACTTCACGGATTCTTTTCGGAGATACACGAGGCAGTGCATATTTTTCTGTGAGATTTGACAATGAATTGAACATTTTTAGTTCAGTTTCATCGGATCAAAATTTGTTGCAATTTTTCGTTTATTCAGCTGACCTAACGGGAATTATAAAGAGGGCATATATATCAACATATAGAGGGCATATTATGAGGGCGGGAGGCATATATTAACTGAAAAAAATCTGAAATTTGTAAGTATATGAATGTTTAGTTCAGCCGGTGCTCAATATGGGATGGCTGTGTGCGGGAAACTTGTCATGCTACTTTACGGGAACTCATAGAATTGCAAAAATGTATTCTGAAGGTACGTCTTAATAAGCGTATAAGGTTTAGTTCCGAGGAGACGTTTAATTCGGCTAAGGCCTTCACAGTTAGGTACCTAACCGTTTGTGAAGAGCTTACCGATATTTTACATAACCAACCTAGCATTGTTTCAGAGGAGAGGCCGCATAACTATATGACGCGCTTTCGCTTAAAAGGAGATGTTATAAACTCTCGCCCGTCCAATGCCTTATTTACGAAATCTCCGATATACATTATTTATGTAGTACATAAGTTTGCTCAGTAATTTAAAATCGCCCCGTGGCACTTCAAGGGATTAATATCAGAAGTTGGTGTGCAACTGGACCCTAACTGTGGGCCCTAACGCTGAGTCGCTAATTACGGTCATTTACGTGTAGTTTATAGAAGACAGCTTATTTATTTAATTTTTATCTTTTAATACAATTTACCAGAGAGACATAAATTATGTTTTGACTGATAGAACTCATTGTCTGCAACATGGGCTTGCCCACCAGCTGACAATTAAGTTGAATTGATTGTAAACATTGTAACTATTTTATTTTGCTTTCAATAAATTTTTTTTTAATGAGCAACAACCACCATAACAAACTACTCAAAAATTTCTGCTAGGTAAACAGTCTGTTCAAGACTTGGTGAACGCATATGCGGAAAAGCTTGTCTCTGTCAGTACCTAGGTGTACAACAGTAATAACCGAGGGAATTGATCGAGTGATTTCACTGGGTTCATGATGACCAAGAGAAATATATAGACACTAGCATTTCAAGCTGACTTTTCCCGAGCGATAGCGTTCGTCAATGCGTTTGGAGTCAAAAGTGGTTCATTCAAATTCACGTTACTCGGTGATTTGTAGAAACCGAGCAATCGGGTCGCGAATGAAACCACCGGTCACGTCAAAAGAGGGACGTTTCGGCGATTTTGCCACAGCTGATGTCAGTATCAGGAACTCGCTGATCACGTTGAGGCTATCCTCATTACAATCGGATATTAAGATGAGCAGTTCCAATATGTCGAGTAATCAAATGAATAAGCCCCACCCCAAGAGATGATGGGTGTAGTTCGTTATCCGCCCCCATTTTGTTTTCTCTTTTGCAAGCACACCCGACCACCTTTTTCAATTTTTGAGGAGTGTTCCGTAAACTAGATTTCATCTTCTTGAGCACAATCGTGACGAATTATAATTTTTGATTGGTTAAGATTGGGAAATTAGGTGTTGAAAAAAGTGGGGGCGGATACCGAACTATTTCTCTAGTGAAAAAGTTCGGTATGCGCCCCCACATAGTTAATAATGGAAAACACAACATTTTTTGTTTAAATAATTCATTTATTAATATGAATATTACTTCTGACACATATTGTGGTGTTGTATTATTCTATGGTTGGGCCATACAAATTCTTGATGCAGTCCAAAAAATGCTCAAATGGATCTATGCCCATTGACTTCACACATCTCCTTCACAAAAATTCGCACAAGTGTGAATGAAGACTGGTGATGTTTCCTCCAGCACTGACATTTCGTTTAACCGCACGCCACGTCGACTCGATGTTTTGCGTGTGAGCCAGCGTTGATGGGTCCACGAAATGAAGGGAGTGATTCACCGTTTGATGTGAAAACTGCAAAGTTGACAGACGATTATATGCTCGCCACTCATCGCTATATACTCGCCGCTATATACTCATCGCTATATACGATTATATACTCGCCACTCGCCACGCATCGCATCTCAACCTCTTAACTTTCGATCAAAGTTATTCTCTGCCTCACCAGTTATCTCTCCCAAGAAAACGTCCCAGGCCCAATCAATGCAATTCAGTCGTGGGGGCGGTTATCGAAATTTTTCCCTAGGGAAATAGTTCGGTATACGCCCCCACTTTTTTCAATGTCTAGTTTCATTTCTTGGAGTATTTGAAAACATAAGTGCGGTATATTATTCATATAGTACATGAAATCTAGTTTACGGAACACTCCTCAAAAATTGAAAAAGGTGGTCGGGTGTGCTTGCAAAAGAGAGAACAAAATGGGGGCGGATAACGAACTACACCCGAGATGATAAGCGGAGTGATATACACACTCGGCTACATACTTACGCGGGTAATTTCCCCTTCAGGTCTTCATAACATTGGTTCTGACCGGGGCGGCGCACAGTGGAACAAAATAGGGTTTTTCTTGACATGCCGATTATATGTTAAGGCTGGATACTTAAGGCGATTTTCCTTTAATAAACTACGTTGCTTGTTTCATTTTTTATTATTTTTTGACATTTTCATGTCTTTACTTTGGCACACGAACTCGAAAAGCGTTACCAAAAAGGGACAGGAAAACGCGTTATGCGCCATTTCTGATGATTTTCGCTTACAACCGATTCGTTTCTACGGAACTTCATGTTTGCCATTTTTCATCGTACAAAACTCGTTCACCACTCGTTGGAATCGTGTGATTTTTTGAATATTTTCTTGTTACCCGTACCCTCGTACCTTGCGTGGTAGCTCAGCTGAGCATGATTAAAAACGCGTGATCAGCAACATGGTAATTCTGGTAATTCTTAGCAGGAAAAAGGAGATTCATTAATTTACGGAGAGTTTCTGGTTTGAATCTCTTTGGGTACATGGCATTTGTTTCATTATGTTTGATTACTTGAATATTTTTGGCTGAGATCTGCTCCTCCAGCCGCCACAAGTTCTTATGAACTTATTTGCTGGTGGGCAGAATGAAATTCACTTCTTTTGTGTTTTTATGTATGATATTTTTTATGTACGATATTTTATATGTATGTGCCATTTTGTGTGTGTTTTACTTTCTTTCTTTCTGTCAATAAATTCAATTCAATTCAATTAATTTCAATTTAATGAAGAAAGTCATTGTTTACTAGTATCGATAGTGGTACCCTTCAAACGATTCCGTAAATCATCCCTAACCGGCTGTATTTGCTTTCAAATCCCGAATCAAGATTAAGAAGAGGTTCCTTTGTAAATTGCGATTACGTAGTGTACGATGGATTCGAAATTATTTGTAAACATTTGTGTGAAAGAGCGCAAAATTAAGAAATCACACTGAACAGCGTTACGATTTCTTTTCTGATGATGAAAAAAGAACAAACGAGAATGATTATCTTAGTTACCTACCTACTGTCAAGATGAAGCTTGTGATACAACATGAAAATGTTTGTTGCGGACTTGTACGCAAGCGTTTTGGGCTGGGCGTCAGTCTGAAATTCGCGTTTCTTGTAATTAGTGAAAATTTTTCATTCTACATCAACAATTTCCCTTCAGAACTTCATTATTCGTTTTCTTTATCCCATTTTAGCTGACGTTTGGATGGAAATCAGATTCGGGGGATAGGGCCCTAAGTGGGCGTGGCGAACTACATTTTAAACATATTCCCTATTTACTCGTAGAGAAACCGTTCAAACCAATTTTGGCTCAACAGAGAAGTTGTAGATTAAATTCTGCATCGATTATTAATCAACAATCCATAAGTAAGGTCACAGGCTGATTTGTAAGTTACACAATTAACAAAATCGGGGAAAACAGTAAATAATCCAGTCTTCCGGGGCTCACCACCCCCAGATTATGGTGACTTTGTCGATGCTGTGCAGGCGAGGTGGGTTTTCAAAGCCCGCACAGGGCTAATTCACCTGAATTTCCTACCCTGGAGGGATGGAGCTGGGCCAAAGGTGCTCACTGTGCAACCTTAGTGAGCATCACCTGGGGGGTCTGCCCAATTTTGAGCGAATTTCGAGTCAGCAGGCTGGGTAGGGCCGTCTCCTCGAGGGATGAGCCCCTGCAGCATCTCCAGACCCCTAATATCACTGCCCTGGCTGGACACCGTCGAGCTACGTGGAACTATAGAAGGGAACTCATTCAGCAGTTCAACTACTGACAGATGTTTTGCTACTGGTTGGCACCAATGTGGAAATTCGAATGTAAACTACAATTAATTCATTTAAATGTATATATTATGTAAAATTTTAGATGATATTACTATTATATTATTTGATAAATTACAGGCTGGTATGTTGCCATTAGATTGCCAGCCCGGAAGACGGCTTTACCTAAGCCATTTTGTATAAGGTTTAAGTTAATTTTTTCTGTTTTAAAACTTTATTAATTTACATGTAAATAAAAATTCTTTTCATTCACTCAACCCCGTTTGTCGTGGGCCTAATCCGCAGCTAAACCTTTTCCTAACTTCATCCCCTCGATGAAAATTAGTTGTATCTCGCCCGAACCCCTCCAACCGTTTCCCTCGGAAACAAATTCAAACACGAGATGTACATAAGAGATTTGCCTTTACGCTTGGCGACCGCTACACAAACTGAAGCCTCGTACACTAATAGGTTTAAGTTGTCTTTGTTCCTTCAGTTTTGCTTCCCTCTCCGCCCTTCACCGTTCGTTCATCTCGTTCCCTCATAACTTCATCGCTCTCCCTCCCCGTCTGAAGGGCCGACCGTGGGTAACCGAGACACTTGTCTTTATCTTCGCGGGAGTTACGACCTGGATGGAACTGTCGGATTGTCGGTCTGAAGTTTAGCTTGAACATGACGTGGTTTCTTGTTGATACAGGCTCGATCCTTCTTGGTCGTTAACTTGATGGTAGAAGGTGTTTACGAGATACCTACGTAGTTTATAGCCACATTCCATTTCAGGGTCTTCATATCACTTGACAACTTTCTGAACCCAGTTGCGATACATTTATGTATCTCAGAAGAAGACTTCCAACCATCAATGCAGGGTGAGAGACACGAGTTTCTCATATAAACGTACAAAGTGCCCGAAGTTTCTCCTGTGAATAGGCTGACTACAGGTACTCAAAACGCCATGTTTACGATTTGGTTAATATCTCATTTCAATGCATTCCCTTCGGATATTGTTATTCTTGTATCACGGCCCAAGGACTATGGATCCGACGTTTACGTATGGACGACATTTAACGTATATATCGAGTGTGTTATTCTCGATCACCGGGTCGATTTCGGGTGGCAAAATTTTTCCTTCCACAATTTTGGTTTATTATTTTCAATAATGAACCATTGGAATCGAGCATGAAAAAAAAAAAAAAAAAATTCTAACCCCCCCCCCCCCCCCCCCCCCCCCCTCAAAACTTGATGGTTTACGTTTCAAGGTACGTAGAATCCGAAAATGCAATAAAAATATTTCTGTCTGTCCACCGTACGCCGTACTGGTCACTTTTCTTAGTTACCATGAAACGAAATTGATGAAATTCGGGTTATAGGTTCCGTTCGGGGTCTAGTTGGTCCTCGAAGCTCGGCGTTACTGTCATTCATCTCTAAG
Organism: Leptopterna dolabrata; assembly: GCA_954871275.1. Lineage (NCBI taxonomy): Eukaryota > Metazoa > Arthropoda > Insecta > Hemiptera > Miridae > Leptopterna > Leptopterna dolabrata. Next base: position 10,359,778 of record OX940986.1, on the reverse strand, counting down.
GGGTTCAAACTAGGGGTTGACATTTTCAGAACGCCGTATCTCGAAAACTTTCGATAGAAGGGTACGGTTATTTTTACGTTATTCAATTTGTCTTGAGCTAAACAATTTTTTGAGACCACCCGGACCATTGCACGTCCAGCCGTTCGTGTGCACCAAAAAGCTTCGTCAACACGATCGCGAATTAAACGGTATAAATCCGGACCGGATATCATCACTAGGGAGCACCTGATTATAATCAAGGATGGCTGTATGAAGTCGAGTTGGTTGTTCTGAGATATTATTTCATTTGATAAGTGATGGACTATTGGATTTTGTTGGTAGGTACTTGTGAAACATGAACAAACGTTAAGTATTACTGATGGGTAAATTAATACACAATGGTAAATTATTACACAACGGTAAATTATTACACAACGGTAAATTATTGCACAGCGGTAAATTATTGCACAACGGTCAATTATTACACAACGGTTCATCTACCTAGAAGGGGCTGGATTTTGTTGATGGTACTTTTGCAACATGAACAACCGTTGAAGTATTATTGATGGGCAAGTTATTACACAACGGTTCATCATACTTGACCACGAGGGTAGGTACTGACCACAGAAAACAGTGATCTACGCAGTAGTTACGGTTTGTCATCGACAGGATTATTTTAGCAACATTTAACTCGTGATTTAGGTAGGTACCAAGTAACGAGTACGGGGTTAGGTAACAGAAGGGTATTCTGTACAAAATAATAAATCGTTGTGCAGGGATTTGCAGCGTTTTTTCTAAAATTCTGGAAAAAAACTTATTACATTTCTAGGACACCCTCAGTCAAGAAATACGACGCCGCACAGATCAAACTCCATTTTTAACCTCAGAAATCAAAAACTCCACATTCTGGGTCCACGGTAATTACAGAATCAGGCATAGCAATTAAAATGTATCTTCCTAAATGATTGTATCTATTCCCATGCTATTACGAAACTACAGTGAGAAGTGTAAAATGAAAATGTGTCTAATAATACCAACAATTTATTGAATTCCAACATACAGTTAAAATAACAACAAAAATCTATTTTTCTATATCACACAGGTATAGAAAGAATGCCATTAATAGCTGCTGTTTTATTTAGCCAAACTTTGTTTTTACGGGAACACATTGCAATGCAGAAAATTATATTTTCAACCCATTATGGAAAATTAAGGATTATCAACATTCAGGGCTTTTAAACTAGTATCGAGTAAATCAGTCTCATAATTTACAATTTACAGCGTTCAGTTAATTAAAGTTAAACAGTGCACAGATTCGGTGCACAGATAGGAACGAACTACATGAACTGCATCAAAACCTGATAGAGAAAAGTCAAAGTGAGCGTGCGTGCGTGTTTTTGTGCACTGTTCTAGCTACTGAAACACGCATATCTCAATGTAAAAGTGGTCTAAGATATATTGGTATTAAAAGAGAGGCGGGTATAACAGGCTTTGGAAGAGACAGCGATCAGAATGGCCTACATGCAATCAAATCTCTAGCACTGCATTTCAAAAGTCGTGCCTACCTACTGCTACTACTTAAATAGAGCAACAGCCCAGTGTTTTCCATCAAATCTGATTAATGACGAATCCGTCAAGATCTGGTGAAAATCATGACGTTAATCATTACAGTTATGTCCACACGAAACAAAACTCTTGAGATCGGCCAACCACCAAAAGCCAACAAGGATAGTGACGTGTATTGAAAGTTTGTTTCAGTTGAGTTATATCACAAGGACATCGAGTTTGCGATAATTTGATAGGTCCAGCAACAACGTAGAAATACAACAGGTACTAAATATTAGATATAACGTTCCAAAAATGAATAAATAAATTGATATAGCCAGTAATGCAATATAATTATGTAGCACTAGAGAGATGACTCCGCCACCCAGCTGAGAACTGTGTTCTTTGGAGTGGGCTAGTTCCTGGTATTATTACGGACGACTCGTAATATTAATATTGTACCTATGCATATTACCTATGTACGTATGTTTATAGTAATTTTGTAGATGAATAAATTTCTTTTCCTTTCATTTCAATATTTCGATTTATTATTTTCAATAACGATCCTTTGGAATCGAGCATGATAAATAAATGCTAACCTCACAATTTGCCGGTTTAGTTTCAAGGAACGTAGAAACCGAAAATACGACACAATGGCAATTTTGGGAGTAGTGGGGGGGGGGGGGCTCCCAGGTTGCCCTCATAAATTGCAGAACGATTAGATCGTGAGTACGAACACTGCGCATGCGCAAACAGAAATCCGAGGTATCAATTTCTCACGAATAAATGACCGGATTATGCTCGAACAGAAAACAATGATCTACGAGAAGGGGTACCTAATCTATAAAGGAGAATAATAAACCGCTTTGTTAATAATAAATCTATAAAGGAGAATAATAAACCGCTCTGTAATAATCTGCAGCGTTTTATCACAGACATTTATATATCACAAATTCATTGACTTAGAGGGGCAGAGATGAATCGGAGGCTACAGTAGTTGTTATCTCCTGTCTGTCATGTGCATGCAGAGGTGGTTGTGATACTACTTCGAATGACTGGATACCGCGTTGTTTGGAACCAGGTGCTGTATATATTTTTTTCGGACGAGTTGAAACATCAAACGAATTGATATACGACTGTGAGTGACGGAAAACGCAGATGGTCATTATTATTAAGTCACCTTCAATAAAAATAACGGAATAAATTACTGAAAAAGCCGCAGGAAACGCGGCATTCGAAACCATAATAATAAATTATGGATTCGACTAATTATCACAATAATTATTACATCCCTCATATAGGCCTGCGCTCTCTCACATTAGACCCAGTACAGTTTCAGCGTATTGTAGAATACTGAAGAACTACTAAGAAATACTATTAACACTACTAAGAAAAAATACTATTCTTATGAAGTGGACGGTACGTCGCGTCGCGTCGAGAGGAAGCAAGAGACACTGTGATGTTATGCATACACATAAATATAAAAATACCAGCTGATCAGTGGGATTTGCATTCAAAATTATTGATCATTTGCATAGAATTTATTTATCATGCACGATTGCATTCAGAATTATTGATGATTGAAAAAAAATGATGGAGTATAACAATAATTATTTTTATCACATTTTTATCAAATTTTGTCACTGATAACTACTGAAGTAAATTTAGCCATAATATGTACAACAGTGTGCGTTCAATATGCTGAACAATCAGGAACTCAAGCTTTCCACATGGCATCGGATTAACGGTATGAAGTAGATGAACACATTTAAACCCTAATTTACACTGAACCGATATTTTTGTGCACACTGCTCTTCGAATCGCTTTAAATCTTTTTCAACTGAATGTCGGGATTATTATTATTGATTTATTCTACGAATTAAGTTCAGGATGTTCCAACGAGGATACTGTTAGAAAACGTCTGCCACGTTTGGGAGGCAGTATAGCTTCCTCACTTATTGTAACTCGGATGTATCGAATCATTTGGTGATCTATTGTTCGATTATTTATCTCTACCGTAGTGCTACCATTCGTCCGATGGTAGGTGCTACCAATGCGCAGGGCCGCCCAAAGGCCTACACGCACCAATCATTGAGAATTTCACTACAAAAATATTGTTCTACGCATGTGACAACCGATTTAAAATTTGGGCATGCGCAGTGATTATTACTGATCCAAACGCGACCATCCAAACGACTCACAGGCAGCCACCTTGAAGCCAGCCCACTCTTCCCGAATTTGAGCGAAATCTGTCCATTAGGAACTGATAAATGGTTGTTTAATGAAATTCACGTTTTGCGAATGCGCACACCCTACTACTGGCACGAAGGCGATGAAACTCACGGGACCGTCTTGGGGCTAACTCACAAAATCCCTGAAAATTTCATCAAAACCGGACCATAATTTCGTACAGTTTTGCCCGGGAATATGAACTGACCGCAGACATACACGGAATCAAAATTGTTCAGAAAGCTTTGAAATGTAGAAAGCAAGTCGACATTTTGATTTTGGAGTAACTTCTTGGACGAATAAGGAAAGCAGTGAGGAAGCAAAAAACCCATTCCATAGACCAAGTGGAAATTTGCATGAATTATGTTATTTATCTACTTTTATCGAATTACCTACGTTGCTAGAGACATTTCTATTTACTGTTAAACCGAATACAATCTGAAAACCAAATAAAGGTTGGGTCATTTCGCGCTAAGTTCTAAGCGGGTTTACTCGCTAGAGCTGACGGCCTCTTTGAGTTTCTCCTTCAGTGATGACGTCACAAGCTCAGCGCCACTTTTTGAACTTTTCAATATTTTAAAAGCCTGTTTCTACTCAAGAAAATTTTTCTGTGCCGTGTAATCTCTCGTCGACGACACCTCCCTACACACGAAGTAACCAGTTATTTCGAATTTGGATTTTCCATGCAAAAAGCCCATTGATCAACCCGGCCTGATTCTCGGGCCGGTGCCCAAGGAACGGACCGGGGCGTAACTCACTGAACGGCGCGTCAGGGGCAGGTTGGCCATCAATCCCGGATGGTACACGACCCAGGGCCCTCGACGCCCACCCGACACAACCGCCTGAATTATGAAGTGATTATTGATGGGTTTCCGAGTGCCCCGGACCCAAAGCGTTTCCTGGTCGAGGGAATGAGGTTTCCTTCCGCGGGATGTATCGCTTAATTCTCATCCCCTCCCCGAAAATCCCGCCGATTTACTGCGCCTCATTAACGTTGTTCGCAACATCGGAAGTTCGCGTCGTTTCCCGACTTTACTTCCCCGCTGTTTATATTTTATGCAGCTGTGGAGGCTCGAACTGCCGCCGAATACGAGCAGAGCTCGAGGAAAATGCTGATGACAGGCTGAACCTGATTTCTGGCTCTGCCTGATTCCACAGCACATAGGTGGCAGGGCCACTGAGGTCATTCGCACGCCCTTCGAGTGGAATTGCGCTAGTGCATCTGCTGAACAGGGGTCTCATACGTGAGATTTCGGTGCTGCCTACCTTGTACATCATGAAACTGCCAATTTTACCAAATTTTCAGATTACATTTAGGCACAGGAATTTAGGTTTGTTGAGCAGATAGGTGCCAAAATTATTAGAAACATACGGTAACGATTGTTAATTATTACTAAAGTACATAAAATACATTAAAAGACATTAAAATGTTCAAATATGACGGAAAAATCTCGGAACGGGACCGAAAACTCCGAAATATCCTGTATGAGCCCCGAAAACACCAAAATGGTATATCTAGTTAAGTGCCGAAAACCACAGAATATTCAGGGTACGACCCGGAAAATCTTGTTTAACCGTGTTAAACCTCAAAAGTGTGCCCACACTCAGCAACTATGATGTTTTGATGATTACTCTACACTTGAGGTTTACTGAGACTTGACTGGTACGAACAAAATTTTCCTGGTTTTATCTGATACAAATAAAAAGAAAGAATAACTAAAAAAACCAACAAAATCCAGAATCACAGAAACAGCAAAAACGCTTGCATACGAGTCTGCAACGCATTGGGACATTTTCATGTCTTTACCTATTGCTTTTGACATTATTAATATTAAGAGGTAGGTACCTAATTTCAATAAAATAGACGATTCCGGATTAATTATCTTCTACACTCACGATCATTAGTTTGTAAACAAAATATGAGAACAGTTATGCCCATAGCTCCGCTATTCGTATAGTCAATATGTTATGGAGAACATGAAAATGTTCGTTAAATCGAGAGCTTTCCAACGAGTGGTGAACGATTTTTGTGGGTTAAAAAGTGTAGAAAATGAACAAACCTAACAACGGGGTCGTTGTAAGCGGAAATCATTATAAAGGCACTGTAACACAATTTCGTTACGCAATTTCGTGACAGTTTTTTGTGCTATGTGCCAGGGCAAAGACATGAAAATGTCAATATGGGAAATAAATTTGAAATGTGTTGTTGAGCAATTATTAAAATTGACTACTTGAAATTATGATGAAGTTGAGGGACACCGACGGACGAAAAATCAACAAATTAGGTTACTTTGAACTATTACTAGTTTTTTCACAGTATTATGCCTCCTCTGCCAGTCAGCTCCTGTTTCAGTGTTGATAAAAACCGCTCAGCATCACAGTACACAACCGGTACGTACTTGAATACAGATATTTCCGATGGTGAAGCGACAGAACAGGTTATTCAAGATTTTCCGTCAGGTACACAGGTGGTGTCAAAGATTATTAGAAGTATGGATAAGGTAAACCGAGAAAATGAAATATCATGGCGCGTAAGAAACATAATCTGTTATTCTGCTGGGTATCGACGCTGCTTGAATTAAATATCTTGCGACTTCTTCGGCTAGAAACTGAATGAAATACCTCGATGGAAGTCAGTCTTAGTATAAATGAATACAAGTTCGCTCAACAATAGTGGGAATTTGGTTTCAAGATCCCCTCGCAGAATCCTCGTATTCACACTAATCACGCTAAATCACACAAAGAGATTACCTGTGAACCCCATAGCATCGAACAATGGGCAAAAACGCTGCGAAGTCAAATGGGTTTATTATTCTACTGGACATACTTACAGAAACGTTGGCCTTTCATTTATTGCTTATTTCATATGCAATTATTGAAATGGCTATATTTTATGGTTTCCACCAATTTTGGCCCCCCAAAAATACGAATAAGGCTCGCTTTTTTTTTACAGATTATATGTGATCATTGATAGTGCCATTTAATTGTCTTGAGTCACCTATTGATACTACTTCTAGCGTTATTGTACAAATGTATGGTGATTTCAGACAATTCCCATGTTTTTGACCCATCAGGAGCTTAACCTTCGTTACAACCCCAATTCTTCACTCTTTGGTCATATTCAACTTAATATTCGGTCTTCTCGCCATAAAAAACATGGAAAACGATACCTCACAAGCTCACGTTCGCTAAAACCTCAAAAATCCCTCGAAAACCCCTATTATTACACCCATGTTTCTCACATAACACCCCTGGGTGTATGCCGATCGGGCTGCCGAGCTTCGGAGCACAACCAGGACCCAAATGTGTTCCCAAATGGAGACGCATGCGGAAGAACGACGATTTTAGACCAAAATTTAACGTAAATTTAACGCTGAAACTTCGTTAGAACCTCAATTTTCAACTCTTTGGTCCAAATCGACTTCAGATTCGGCCGACACCGCCCCAAAAACCTATTTTTATACACATTTTCACTCATAACACCCCTGGGTATATTCCGATCGGGCTGCAAAGTTTTGGAACACAACAAGGGCCCAAATGGAGCATGTGTGCGAAAGGACGAATTTTTTCAGATCGAAACTGAGTACGGAATGCGTGATACAGCATACAGATGGACAGGATGTTCTGAATCCAAGTACCTTGAAACTTAAAAGAAAAAATTTTGAGGGGGTGTTATAAAATTTTTTTGCTGAGCGAATACATAGGTGCGTTATTCACAGAATAATAAACCAAAACCCAAATCGTTACTGGTAATTGCCAATTAAACTGGCGCGTTTCTCCAGAGCTGAGAAGTTACCTTATTGGCCATCTCCACGATCCAATGTAACATCGCTCGCTGAAAGGAACCGTTGAGCATGTAAATAGGGTTAGGGCCTTCCCGCTAACGCCGATTATCATTTTCCACTAAATATTCAGGCGTTAAAAGCCGCTCGAGGGAGTTGAAGATCAGATTAACAGCCACCCATCGTCCCAGTCCGAAACACAACACTCGTTTTCAATTTACGGGTCGGAAGACCTTTTACACCAGTTAGCGAGGAAACAACAGTTTCGAGTTCTGAACTCATCTTGACGGTGAGGTGGTAGAGAAGCGGAGATGGATTAATCAACTCTTGTAATATAATAGCAGCTTGAGAGTTTGAACTAAGTGTTCAAAGGCGGAGGATGGGGCGGTATAGGTGATGAAGTTGCATCTATCATCGATACTTCTTTCGATACCGCAATATCGAGTAAAAAACTATCGATATACCCATATTATTGAAAGAAAATATCGGTATTTCGTAATATCGAAAGTTCAGTACTTAGTTAGGTAATCTCCATTCTAGTAATAAATTAGTAAGTAAGTACTTATGTAGAATTTATAAAAAAAAACGCTGGGTGCAATCTCCACGCGAAAATTCAAAGGCCAAAATTAACAGACTGAATCCTAATTTTGCCTTCAATTCAGCAATCAGTCTGTTGTTTTTTCATGTTGAAATAATGAATAAATCGGTCAAAATGGAAAATGTCAAGTTTTATTGAATAGACACAAATTAATTCGTGCTTTCAGTTTTTACTCAATACACAACACCCACCAGTCACTTGATAAAGCAGTAATAATTTCTAGAACTATCTATCTAATGTACGTCTGTTATGTATGAAAAACAATATGATAGTGTGAGTACAATATTGTATCAAAATATTTATTTAAGGCCTTGATTAAAGTATTTATCATTTGATTAGTCATATTCCTAAATTTTTATTTTACAGAGCAGAGAAGCTCGTAGATAAGCTTGAAAAAAATTTAAAAAATCCCGATATCTATAATATTACAACGTCTCTGGTATAGGGCTCGAGAAAGGGCATATTTGGGAAACAGCTATTAACTTGAAAGGAGTATGTCCATGATGTACGTCCAAATATCAACCACAGTTCGATCAGAACAGTAGAGGTAATGAGGAATCTATCAACTAGGTATCTCAGATAGTAAAATCTTTGTATTTCTCGTTCACCTAGTAACTAGAAGGGCGGGATATTTTACCCCGAACTCGAATTGGCTCCCTTCAATTAACTTTAAGCAACTTTCAATTAATTAGGCAACACTCGAGTTTTCAAACGTTGCTACATGTCGTTCTACTCATTCAAAAAATGACGGTAAAGTTGGAATGGTTAACAAGTATCAATGGAAGAAACAGAATATCACGAACACATAATCAGGGAAAGAAGATGAGCCAAGATATGAACCGGAGAACGCAATGGGACAGTCCTCTGAAAATGTAACGGGAAAGTGCCAGTTGCATACAATACCAGGAAAGCGCCCACTGATGTGAAATTGCATCGAAGTTATAGGGGAGCACCACCGCCTTGTGAGCTGCTGCTTGAAAATCAATAATAACTGTCTCAGGATTAAATTCTAAATATATATATATATATATATGTGTTTTTTTTTTCTTCTTCCGGGTAATGCCCAATATTATGGACTTTATCTGATACAAGATTCCTTCATAACACCCACCGTTATCGTTGGCAGAAAGCAGAACACTAATAGCACGTACGTAATGCCGGAGAATGAATGAATGTATAGCTGATATAAACGTTTAGGTAAAACGTAAAATGTACCATCAGCACGGTGCTGAGTGATGACAAGAAGTCCAAGTTATGCTGAATAAAGCAGATCATACAATTGGAAGTTTGGACCCACTAACCAGTAACCGCATGTTGATGCGCTCTCGTGGAGCGTTTACTGGGATTTTCATACAACACTGATGGATCGATTATTGAGGATTGGCGCTTTCCCGATACAGCCAAATGAATATCTCGGGGAAACTTGTGAAATTTGACGTCAGAGTTTGGATTCAACAAGTTGGTTGAGGGTATGTCTAAGGATGTGGAAGATGAGGGATCGACTCTACTCAGAATGATGGCACGTTAAGATGACATTACGATGAAGGCGAAACTATCGCAGCTTACGAGAAAACACGAGTATTCTCACCTTTGCAAACACCGACGGTGTCAAGAGCGTTGCTGTACTGACAGGACAGACCATGGTCGCAAGAAGTAGTGTAATCGCAAGGCTCGCCTTCTTGCTTTTTGCAGGTTCCTTCAGCACATTCCCACTCTCCGACATTCTGAAAATGAAAGTTTACAATGATCAGATCTAGAATGGAGATGGCAAGAATTTCAGTACCTAACAGATGTCATGAGGATTTGGAATTTTATGTAAACCGACCGAAATTCAATTTTCATCATCTCGAGGGAGGAGAAAGAAGATGACCAGAAGGAAGGTATAACTGGTATCCGCTGCAAATTATTACACAACGGCATAATATTTTCCTGTAGATAACTCATTTGGGTAGATTCTGTTTTCTACGTCAGCATAACCGGGCCATTTATTCGTGTTAAACTGTGTACCTCGGATTTGAGGTTGTGCATACGCGGTGTTCATACCACTAATACAATCGTTCTGTAATTCATAGGGGGCAGTCTAGGAGCTACACCTCAATTACCAACCGAATTTGAGCAAAATCGGGACATTGATCCTCGAGAAATTGAGTACCCGGCACATGCGCATAGTGGTAGCACCAATGATCCGATCATTCTGTAATTCACAGGAGACCGCCTGGGACTCAACCCGCATGATCCCTGAGAATTTCAGCAAAACCGGCTTCGGATTGAGGAAGTTACACTTGTGGCAAGGATTTGGGGACCGAACCAAATTTGTTCAACTTCAGAAGTACCTATCAACAAAATTCAATAGGTATAACAATTTTTCTTCGAAAAATAAAAATGAAATAAAATAGTAATAATATCACGGAACAACCAACTCGATTTTATAAAACCATGCGTTATTATTATCCACTGTTCCCTAGCAATGATATCCAGGCCGGATGTATCATTCACATTAAGTCAAACGTCATGGCCTTAGTGCGAACGAACGGTAGGACGTACAATGCTCCGGAATGTTTTAACTTCATTTTCGAATTCTTCGTAATTACCTTGAAACGGAAACAAACCAATATTAATCGAAATTTTGAGAGGATTTTTTTCCGATTCCAAAGGTTTATTGAAAAAATTAAGCAAAATAATTGTTAATAAACAGGTTAATCCTCTGTCATAGGAAAAGTATCTGGTTTCTGCACGGAAATGGTGACTGACACCGACACACCGGGATTGGCCGTTACTGTAGGAGAAAGGGGAATAACTTCAGCTCGCTTCCGCAGTAATATAAGGAGAATAGAAAGGAGTTGCTTGAAAGGCAGCTCAGATGGCTGAGGCGGCAGTGGTGGGGGTAGGGGTAGCCTGAGTTGTGTGTATCCAGGGAGCTCGGCAAACAATGGGGCCTCGCGGCAAAACGAAAACAATTGTTGTTTTTTTCTCTCTTTTTCGAGCTTTACCCCCACCTCTCCACTCTACACACAGAGATAAAATGGTTCCTTGGATCCACCGCCCTCCCCTCCCCTCGTGCTCGCAACCCAAAAGCTCCCTTTACCACTGCTGCACTCTAGCGGTCTTTTGTAAGGGAAGCTAGACAATCAAGACCTCCCCACCAGGCTGATCTATCTTCATCCATTAACGGGGAGGTGGGTACTTTTGTTCGAGCCTTGGCTGTAGGGAAACCTTACCGCGTTGTTTTCTTGGGTATAATTAACTGAGCGAGCTCCCCTTCTAACCCTTTTTCGATTCGTTCCCCGCGGTAAAAGGACGTGTTTACCTACTGCCATGGTTAAACGGATTGCCGTTAACAGCTGCTTGGGATGTATTTTCGGTCAGAAGCGTTGTAAATAAGCCTTAGAGTAAATTCGTTCTGACATGTGAGCAGGTATGAATTTACATATCAGTTCTAGAAATAAGAAAGCCACATGACGGATGCCAACTTGCATCAGTGACTGCTACATCTGACATTCCAGTTACTACAGCCAACGTTATCCGACTGCAATTTAGGAGTCTACGTACTGTGGTTTCTTTTCAAGCAGATATTCATTTTCATTTCCACAATTATTTGGGCATATACATTTATAAACTATAACTTAAAAAAAAAAAGTACACTTATAAGTAAATCTTGGCAATTAAGCTTAAATATGAGAACAAGTGAGGAAATGACTCATGTAAGCCAGCACAACGTTATCCGACTGCAATTTAGGAGTCTACGTACTGTGGTTTCTTTCAAGCAGATATTCATTTTCATTTCCACAATTATTTGGGCATATACATTTATAAACTATAACTTAAAAAAAAAAGTACACCTAAGTAAATCTTGGCAATTAAGCTTAAATATGAGAACAAGTGAGGAAATGACTCATGTAAGCCAGCACAACGTTATCCGACTGCAATTTAGGAGTCTAAGTACTGTGGTTTCTTTCAAGCAGATATTCATTTTCATTTCCACAATTATTTGGGCATAGGTATACATTTATAAACTATAACTTAAAAAAAAAGTACACTTAATTAAATCTTGGCAATTAAGCTTAAATATGAGAACAAGTGAGGAAATGACTCGTGTAAGCCAGCACAAGCTATGCTTATAGGCTTACATTTTCCTTCGATGTAAAATAGAACTACATAGGAGACTTTAGGTACCTGAAGACACTAATATTATTTTGGTATAACAACTACAGCTTTATTATACTTCCCCTTGACCCCCACAACCTGCCCTTGAGGCACAAATTGTGAAATAAATTGAATTGAATTGAATTGAATAATGTAAACGCATCTACTTACAATGTAAAGAAGGAGGAAATAAAATTCAAATTCAATTCAATTCAGTTCAACTAATACCTCTAATATTAGTATTTCCTAATTGCTCAAAATTTTCCTAGATATGAATTTATACGGAAATTATTAACCCCATAAGAGCTCACTTGCTGGCGGAGGACGTTTTGTCCTCAAACGCTCCGGGTGTTGACCGATCATCCAGCGTTATTCTTCACAATCCCGATAACATATCATACATAGGTAGTAGGTGGTTATTTTACATATGGTACGATGTCTAATTTAAGCAGTTAAGAACAGGAATTTACAAGATCCTTGAGTGATTATAAACAAAGAAACCAAACCGATCGATGATTTATACCACTTTATGACTTAAATGTAGTAAAAGTAAAATAAAATGAATACCTATAGGTCAATGGAAGGTAAAAATAAAATACATAGGCGTATTTTTCAACGAATAATAAATCAAAAGATGACACTTTAAAAAATAAAAATGCGTTTCACATTGGAGCTATTTGCATTTCCATAGTTTACACGTAAATGGATAAAATGTTTTTATATAAATTGTGTTGGTTTATTATTTTCAATAATGAACCATTGGAATCGAGCATGAACAAAAAAACGCTGCAAATCCCTGCACAACGGTTTATTATTTTGTATAGAATACCCTTCTGTTACAGATGACAGCTCTCTGTATAGATAACCCGTCTGTATAATATAATAATATGTACTAGTCTATACATGCTATGTGAATCGCAGACAGCGTTGGCCAATAGAATTGCAGAACCATTTCGGACCATGCCAATGCGCACCATACCAATTAGACAATTCGAAATGAATTCCAATTCAAATTAATTTGAATTCCAAATTAATTTGAATTCAAATTAATGAATTCCAATCCAATTAATGAATTCCAATTCAATTAATGAATTCCAATTCGAAATCGATTGAATAAATTGATTGATTGATGGAATTGAGCGCTTCCCTGGTGACGAGCGCACAATGCCAATAATTAGGCAATTCGAAAAAAATTCCAATTCAAATTAAAGTCCAATTCATTATACCAATATTGACAATTCTAAGTGAACTCCTATTGCAATTGAAAAAACTTTGCCAATTTTGGCGAATGTGGAGTTATGTTTATATTATGATTAATGTGTCGGGAATTTAGATGGGGATGTTAGGTAGAGTGGTGAGTAGTGGTCCAATTGCAATTTCAATATTAAATTTATTTTTATTAACATAACTTTGCCAATTTTGGCGAATGTGGGGTGTATGTTTATAGGATTAATGTGTCGGGAATTTAGATGGGGATGTTAGGTAGATTGGTGAGCAGTGGCCAATTTCAATTGAAAATCTAAGTGAATTCCAATTGCAATTGAAAACACAATGCCAATTAGGCAATTCGAAAAAAATTCCAATTCAAATTAAAGTTCAATTCAGTATACCAATATTTACAATTCTAAGTGAATTCCAATTGCAATTGAAAAATTGATTGATTGATTGTTCGATTGATTGAATAAATTGATTGATTGATTGAATCTAGCGCGTCCCTGGTGACGAGAGTGTATACAATTTCATTCACCCTGGTGTCGAAAATGCCTGTCGGTGAAAACTTCGGGGCCTTACTGTGAACGAACGGCTGGACGTACGGTGCTGCGGGTGGTCTTAAACGACTCCCAAGTTCGAGAACTATTTAAAACCGTAAAAAAATTCACGTAAAACAAAGGTATAGGCTTTCTGAAAATTTCAGCCCCTATTTTGAACCCCTTAGAGATGACTGACAGTAACGTCGAGCTTCGAGGACCAACTAGACCCCGAACGGAACCTATAACCCGAATTTCATCAATTTTTATTCATGGTAACTAAGCAAAGTGGCCCGTACGGCGTACGGCGTACGGCGGACAGACAGAAATATTTTTATTGCAGTTTTGGATTCTACATACCTTGAAACGTAAACCATCAAATTTTGAGGGGGGGTAAGAATTTTTTTTTTCATGCTCGATTCCAATGGTTCATTATTGAAAATAATAAACCAAAATTCTTACCCCCCCTCAAAATTTGATGGTTTACGTTTCAAGGTATGTAGAATCCAAAACTGCAATAAAAATATTTCTGTCTGTCCGCCGTACGCCGTACGGGCCACTTTTCTTAGTTACCATGAAAAAAAATTGATGAAATTCGGGTTATAGGTTCCGTTCGGCGTCTAGTTGGTCCTCGAAGCTCGACGTTACTGTGAGTCATCTCTAAGGGGTTCAAAATAGGGGTTGAAATTTTCAAAACGCCTATACCATTTTTTTACGTAAATATTTTTACGGTTTTAAATAGTTCTTGAACTTGCGAGTTTTTTAAGACCATCCGGAGCATCGTACGTCCAGCCGTTCGTTCACAGTAAGGCCCCGAAGTTTGCACCGACAGGCATTTTCGACTCCAGTGTGAATGAAATTGTATACAATTCAAACCAAATCTCGTAACCAGAGACGCGCCCACAATAGTAATTTGTGAATACGGCCAATCATTGGTAGGGATCACCTGATTATATTGGCGGAGTATGAAGTCGAGTTGGTTGTTCTGTGATATTATTTAATTTGAAAAATGATGGCTCTTTTGGAGTTTGTTGGTAGGTAGTGAAACTTGAACAAACGTTGAAGTATTATTGATGGGTAAATTATTACTACGGTAAATCATTACTCAACGGTAAATTATTACACAACGGTTCATTATACCATCTACGTAGAAGGGGCTGGAGTTTGTTGGTAGGTACTTTTGCAACTTTTTTCACTCCTCATCAACAATTTCTTTTCAGAACTTCATTATGTGTGTTTCTTTTTGTTAGGTACTGTTTGTCATCGGCAGAATTATTTTAGCAACATTTAACTCGTGATTTAGGTAGGTACCTAGTAACGAGTACGGGGTTAGGTACTAACCTACGGAGGGTCTGCGATCTACATAATATGCATAGAATAGTACTTATTATATTATATAGACGGGTTATCTATACATAGAGCTGTGATCTGTAACAGAAGGGTATTCTATACAAAATAATAAACCGTTGTGCAGGGATTTGCAGCGTTTTTTTTTAATTTTTAGGTGTTGGGAAAAAATGTTCACTTCATCGATGCAAAAATATGTGATCCCCCCCCCCCCCCCACCTCAACAACCCTGTTGTAAAAATTTACCCGCTAAAAAAACTCCTCAGCCGCAAAAAGGATTGTCTTCCATTTTTCCACCAAAATAGCAAGCTCGGAGCTTCGCCACCCCCAGGCGAAAACCTCTCACCAAACAGCGCTGAAGGAAATTTCAAGATGGGGGGGGGGGGGAGAAGGAACAGGTTTCTATACGCACACACCTTAGAGCGAGGTGCGAAGCACGCAGCATGCTATTTTGGCGGGCAAAATGGATAGCAATCATTATCGCGGCTGAGGAGGTTTTCTTGGCGGTAAATTTTTACAACAGGGTTGTTTACGAGGGGATAGTATCTACCTAATGAAAACTAAATATGCAAATATGCAAAATTCCAGGCTTTAGTCATTATAAACCGTATACATGTACCTACCCTGTAAACTGTATACTGTAGGGTAAATTACTACTCAGTCATTCGCCATCTTCTCCGTTGAAAGCAATATAAGATGATTGCGAACGGGGAAACAGCGGCTACGAAGTTACTCCGGTAGAAATAAGTTGTTGAATGATTAAACTTTTGCCTTTTCCAGGGTAAAAAACTTTCTCTCGTTGCACCTGTAGACTAATGGAATGTCTGGCTTGGTTTGTTTCAATTCCTGTTTCGCTTGTAGCTCGAGACGACGCGATGAAGGGCACGGAATAACGATGAGGAGGGGAGGGGATGGTGGGGAGAGACGAAGTGTCTTTGAATACAAATTAGAATAGAAAGGGGAAATACTATTTAGAGAGAGGAGTCTTTGAAAGGAACGAAAATCTTTGAACTGTGGCAGACACGGCTGTCCAAACACCGAGTTGACAGGAGTGGAGTTCCCTTTTCCAACTTCCACGGAACGGTTAGCCCCGAAACAACGTTAAATTTGACCCATTACACCATGGGTGGACGGGTGGGGTGGGGAGTGGGGGAACAGCTGAAGAAAATTGACAAACCAAACTTCTAAGATGAGACCACGAAAATTCTCATAATTTTAAATCATTCGTCCATAACCCCGGATTCTTGCACTGAATAAACTCAACCTTAATTATTTTGGGGTTAGAAATTTTTTGAAAATGCTTCGGCTTTAACTTATTCGCTATTCCATCAGAAAAGTCAGAGTTAAGTCTCACGTATTCAACGGCCCAATTAAAATTTATAAGTTTTGTCCATTTCATAAATAAATGCCACACCTCGATGTGGTCTGAAGAAAATTCCCTACCGCATCACTTCCTCAACAACGGTCGAATAAAAATATTATGATATGGTAACTGTTATTCTCGAAAGCAGTATATTTAAAAGGTTAAGAGATGGACAAGCGCTGAGGATGTAGAAACGGAATCAATAAACAAAGATGAGACTTGGGAGCTGATGGAACTGTTGCCCCGAAGGTTTGATGGGTTGGATCTTTGATTATAAATGAGATGAAGAGAGCCACTTCGTTCAAGCGTCCAAAAACATGTGCCTTTTCGCGGTTTCGGCCCCTCGTTGCAACGACCTAACGCTGCAAATTAGTAACGCAGATAGAGATTACTACGGATTTATCAGTAAATCCACGGCATTTTTTAAAAAATACCACCAATTTTTCTAGAATTCTGAATCTACTGATGTCTTCAGTGTCAATCTTTGACACTGAAAGTTCATGCAATCTTTAAAGGGGTTAGGAAACTACCGGAAGTCGACGGTGGCAGCACTACGGCTTGGACACCAACAATAATATTTATTTATTAATTATTAATATACGGGCAAAAATTGCCCAATTTACAAGGACTAATAACTGGCAACTAAACATAAAAGAAAACACTATTTATAAAAGAAAATGTCGAAGGATGAGCGACAGATATTCTGCTATCGTATTTATACTCAAAGGGGAGTACAAATGGTTTTCCGAAACCAAACGCCAACACACAACCAGTTGGCGAAAGATTCAGACATGAAATAAGAAGAAACGATCAATCTGGCCCACGCTGGTAATCAACAGTTTAGCAGGGCTGTGTAGCGTTGGCATTGATAACAAACTAGTAAATGAACAGCTCAGTCCAATGCCGTATGCCCTATTGGCATTGGACTGAACTATTCTGTACCAACCATGGCTAGGGTCGCTCCCTCGAGTTTTTTATGGACATTTCTGCAATCTGCATCAGTCTTCTCCGTAAATCAGCTTCACATCAAGTCCGTCTTCTTATAAACATCCAGATTATTTCTAGATAATGAAACCCCAACACACATACTTTGTCCGTTATTCCACTCAAGCAGACATACAAAGTATTCCATATCGACTGACCAGCTCTATCACGACTACTTCATTCAGTCTTCCACTATTACTACGTCAAAACTCTTGAACTCCAATTTCCTTCGAATTACACAACGGCCTCTTACAAAAACTATATCTTTACATGGCTGATAAAGTAAGGTCTCCTAGAATGCCAAATGCTGTTCAACAGCGTCTACAGGATTTTAAGTTCAACAGTACATAATAATACATTCTTTTATCTTTTTTCATATTAACATTTTATAATAGGTATGTAATAGGTACACGATTTTTCTATCTCAGATACATAGTACGCATTAATTATTACGACATTGGGAGTATAAGAACACTGATGTGTAATTAGTGTCAGAAACAACTTCCCCATTCAAGAAGAAACATTTTTCCATCGAGTCGGGTAATTCGAAGTTGTTTCAAGCCTAACGACTCTTTATTACTATCGTATGTTTTCATTTCATATTATGTACATGTAACTTTCAGGAATAGAATTTATTTTCATTTCATTTCATTTCCAAAATTAGTGTCCTTTTTGAAATAAACCAATAGGATAATTATACAGGGGAGGAAAACGTGTAATTACCTCTTTGAATGATGTGAAAAGACTGGAAAATCAATCTAAATTGAACACAGTAGAAGGGGTGTTTAACGGAATGGAGAAATCGGCCTGATGGACGTCGCTTTACGGCCTTTAACATTCTCGAGAGCCCTTCGTCTCAAAGAGTTTTCGGCGGTCGCTTTGTTTGGGGGGTACGAAAAGGGCATTCCACTTCCCCGACAACCACCTGTTAACCGCGTGGGAATTAGCTGGCCGAGTCTTGACATATCTCCCCATCTTTGCCGGTAAAGAACAGAAGCGGAAAGTTCACTGACTTGCGACAGAGCGGCGAGAGCGTTAAATCTTTTAGAAACCTCAACATTCAGAACCTTTATCCAGTGGTTTTCGCAAGGGGCGAATACGGTGGTTCTTCAAATTCGCACTAATGTTTCAGATTCCCGACAGTTTGTGTGATCATTTACCACGAATTTCGAGGTATGGGCAATAGGTAATTACATTACCATATATCCACAAAAGAGCATTTTTGGTACTGATTTTATAATAATCTTCTCTACGCGTTTGAAAAGTATAAAACGCTGCAAAGTCCTTGTCACATGGGTTTATTATTCTATTGGACATACCTACAGAGATTTTGGCTGTTTATTTACTGTTTCTTTCATATAAAATAATTGAAATAGCTATCTCTGGTGGTTTCCACCAATTGTGGCCCCCAAAACACGAATAAGGTAAGCTCCACTTTTTTTTTTTTTTTTAAATAAATTATCTTCGATCATTGATAGTACCATTTAATCGTCTTGATCCACCTGTTGACACCTTTTCCAGTGTTATTCTACAAATTGATGGTGATTTCAGACGATTTCCCAGGTTTTTGAATCATAAAAAAACAATTTCGGGAACTGAACATCTGGTAGAGCCTCAATTTTCTATTCTTTGGTCAAAATCGACTTCGTATTCGGTCTTCTCAACCCGAAAAACATGGAAAATGATATCTCAGAAGCTCATGTTACTAACATGTTGCTAAAACTTAAAAAGTACCTATTTTTACACACATTTTCACTCATAACACCCCTGGGTATATTCGGATCAGGCTGAAAAGTTTCGGGACACAACTAGGGCCCAAATGGAGCATTTGTGCGAAAGGACGAATTTTTTAGACCGAAAATGAAGCCGGTACACGTGATACGGCGGACGGCGGACGGTGGACGGACATTGCATTTTTGGAATCTACGCACCTTGAAACGGAAAAGAAAAAATGTGTTATAAAAATTTTTTGCTGAGCGAATACATAGGTGTATTATTCACAGAATAATAAACCAAAAGTAGCTTTATGGATGAAGAAAAACTTGTAAAAGAAAAGGGCGATTTGAAAAAGCCGCTTTGATACGTAACACGGCTACAATGCGTCAACAGGCCACTTGAAGCGCTGAGATCGCGGAATTTGCAGTCGAATCCATTCCACGTCAAAATGAATCAATGATGAAGAAAGAAAAATGAACCCGCAAAAACTATAAGAAAGTAGAACTATAAGGTTACTCGTAAGTAACCCAACTGTGGTGAATGTGGTGGTGGTGGCGGTGAGAAAACCGTTTCCCGTCTGCTGCAAGAAAAAATGCAAACAGAATTCGTGATAAATGCGGGTCTTTCGCTCGTTATACGTCTCTGGTAAGGCCATTACTTGAGTTTTCGAGTCTAATTCTGTCTCAATATTGCCAGGACATATCAAAATCATCGAAAAGATTCAGCGGAAGTTTCTCCGAATGGTCTTTTCCAAATTCCGTCTGAAGAACACGATCCAGGCGGAATTACGCCAACCCTCACGACGATATAATGGGAATATTAGGGATAGAAAACCCTTGAGAACATGGGAAGAGTAACTGACATCAGTTTCGACAAGCCGATATTTCTCGCCAAATTGAACTTCCGTGCTCCTCGCAGATCCGCAAGCAGCGTTGATGTGTTCGCCTTGCCCCAATTTGGAGCGAGTCATGCATTCTTTTCGCCACTCCCAAGGGTCATGAGGACCGCCTCAGGAATCATACGTTTGCGGCCAGTTTTTGTGAATTCATCCGAGAGGAAGAGAAAACCTCGTGCAGTAGTAGTGCATAGATTAACTGCGCATTCTGTAATAATATTCTATGATTCATTTCACTTTAATTTTCAAGAAGACTTACAATAATAGGTACTTGAAGAAAGGCAGACAGATAATTTATTTTTAATTAGACATGTTTATTTATGCTCATTATAATGAGACCTATTATACCCATGTAATTCGTGACGTAAATATGTAAATTTTTTAATAAACTGGGCTTTGACCGTTATATAAATAAATAAATAATTGTCTATTATCGTGTATATGTAACGGTAAAGCCCGCAACAGGATAATTAGCCGGATAAAACTAGCGTTACCAGCTAGTTACCAAATCCAGCCGTTTTGGATAGTGCTCTATCCGGCTAATGGCTTATCCAATCGCGGGCTTTACCCGTAACATGAGGAACAAAATTTTCTGCCTCTGCATTATTTTTGGAATAAAATACCGCGGCTCGTTCTGAGCTGAGCAATCTAATCTTCCGAGCACAATGACTTCACTAATTAAGTTCATAAGCAACATAAATGATTCAACAATTTGGTCGATGATAAGGCGCCTTCTGATTAAGAATCTTCGACGACAGATAAGAGATCGTTAATTTCTTTGTCACATTCACAATTTCGTGCTCCGCTCGTGGAGCACAAGGAGTCTTGACGAAATATCGTTTTTCATCACCAAACTTCCATTATACGAAGACGCATCGGGCAACATTTTGGTGTACGTATGATGAGATTTCAATGATGCTATCATATTCCATGTGTGACAAACCAAATATTAATATACCGGGAGGAGCCTATCAGAGCGAATGAATAGCAGATGAATAGGTAACTGGGTCAGCCGCGCTGAATATCTGATCGAGTTCATTTCCATTGTCTGCGATGCAAAACGAAAATGCCGCTACACCCCCGGAAATCGACCCCTAATGGCTTCGGAACTGCGTTGGTGTGACGGTACTGCCTGTGGGGGGGGGGGGGGGGCAGTGATTTGTGATCAGTTGGAAACGAAACACTAATTATCTCCGGGCGAGCGGGACCCGCGCATTGAAAACAACGCCTAAACCAGAGAGCTCTGTGTTGTGACAGCGATATCGGCCTTCGGAGGGTCGACCTCTCGGCCAGACTGATCTGTGCAATGTGTGGTGTTCTACGTACGTAGGCTAACGCGAGCCCCAACCGTTTGCAAGCAGTTTGCGAGCTGCAAAGAGGAGATTCAGGGCGATGCGGCCGCATTCTCGTGACATTTTGCATGATAATTCAGAACCATATGGATCCCATTACTCGGGACCCGCCATCATGAAAAACGTTTTCTTCTTTAATTTCATGAAACAATGTTCGATTTCTAGGTACGAATCGAAATTTCACGTTTCCTGGATATTCTTTTAGAAGTTTTTCGTGTTTTTCGGCATTTCAAGTTGCTTTTTAGCTTTCTTTTAAATCACGTTTTTCCACATAAAACTCGGCGTAACACCACTGTAAAATTACATTGTGATGACTACCGTTGAAAAGCTAGTTAAATATCCTTTCAGAATATGCTAATCTGAATACATTTTTGAGTCGTTTGAACCCCTTGAAAATCAGAATTCGGCCAATCTCAGAAAATATGAAAAATAAAACTTCAAAGCGGTGAAGCTCAGACAGCACAACCTAAATTCCATTTGCTCCCGACGGGAAGAACTTTCTCAGGATCTCAGCTTTCCAACGGTAGTCATTTTAAATTTTACTTAACCTACTAATTCAGAGAAAATTGTTGTCGTGTTATCCTCCCAGAACCGCTCCCTGTAAACTTAAGATCTCGCAAATAAACTCAGAAGTGGGGACGGAAGACGCAGGAGAACCGAGGAACCTAGTGGGGATCCCCAGCATCCTCCACCAGCTGGAGGATGGAGGGAGATAGCCCTCAGGGCTATAAAAACTCGCCTTCTTCCCCTTTCTAGCCATTTACGCTCTCCTCTAATCGCTGAATACTCTCTAACCTCACTCCTCATCTCGCTCCTTACCTAAAAGATCCTGGGCATGGTGACAGCCTCTGTGTTGGAACCAAACCAGGCAAACGCACCCTAAAAGATCTTGGGCTTGGTGACATCCTCTGTGTTGGAACCAAACTGGGCATAACCTAGCGCCTCTAGTGGTGAATGTGCGCCAACAATACATTCACTACAATTGGGTTTGGATCCAAAACTTTTTTTTTAAATAGGTAACTGAGTGTTTTACCGTGATTACGACTCTAGCCGACCAAACCATGACTAGAGAATGTAGAAATCCTTTTACGCATCATTTTGACGCTGAGTCGAATGATGATACACCTGATTCATTCTGACTGGTCGGAGATGTTGATATGTCCAAAAATGCACACTTTTTCACGGACAATCAATTTTTCATCAGTCGAATGAATATGCGTCGGTAGCAAGGTTGCTATTTTTACTGATTTTTCAGATTCTACTAATTTTTTGAGCACCTACCCAGTTGGGGATTTATGTGGAAAAAATGAAATCTACTGAATCTTAGACGTTTTGGGAAATCTTATGAAATTTATCGGAAAACTCCGAAGTTCAAAACGTACGGCCATTTTAGTTTTAACGCCCCTAAAGCCTAAGTGGGGGGCAAAGCGGAAAGTATTATATCAGAGCACAAGTCAGACAAATTCTTGAGAGGCGTGGCCAGGATGGCACGACTCTGAAAACAAATTTGCAGGGATTCAATAGATAGTGACAAATATTGATGTTTCACTCCTTCTACCTGAATTTTGAACATATTCATGCCGTTTCCGAAGTATTTTAATATTTTTTCCATGGGCAGGGAGTTATGAATTAATGAGACAATGTGGAGCTGTTGAAAACGCAATTCCATTTCGGTTCTTTTCTTCTTAATTTATCACAAAATGTTCAAAAAGGCAGACTAGGAACCTACCTAGTCCTACATGTAGAGAAGTAAGTATTATCTACATAATTACTTGACGAAGACTGCCTAGCAGGTAGATAGGTAGGTACCCAGAGAATAGAGAACTGATTGAAAAGGGGAAGAAAGAGAAGTTATCAGATGGACAAATAGACAAACGAAGTCTGCACGAAGAATATATATAACTATTTCTAATGTAGAAAAGTAAATTAAAACGTAGTCAAGTGTTGCTTCTAACAAAGAAAACTCTAAGGTATTTTATCTACTGATTTTTGACAATGGATCTGGGGAATTTTTGAGACCAGTCTACCGAAGAACTGTGCCAATTTAGAGTTGGCAACACAGGTCGGTAGAGGTGGAAATCTCCAATCATTCATGAATTTACGAGATGTTTATAAAGTCTGCCATTTGGGCGAAAATTTGATGTTACGGCTTAGCTCGATTTTGATGCAAATTCCTGTCTCTGTAACGGGGAAGTAAAACGGATCAATTTCGACGGCTGACTTGATGAACGACTGGTTTCAAAGGAGAAATGAATTCATTTCCCTCGACAAATCAGAAACGCGGAAATAGGGCGGAGAAAACGTCTCGAAATATTAGTCCGTTAAGATCCACAAGTTGATTGCTCGAGGAGGCGGCCGCCCATAATTCTCTCGTCTTGCAGGAGGGAAGCTGAAATTAACAAACAGAGAACAATTGATAACTTGAGTTCTGTGGGGCGAGGGGCGCCACCGCTTTCAATGACCAAACTAATAAATCCTGGTACCCCCTTCGGCTTCCTGGCCCGGACCGCTGGCCCCACAGCAAATGGAGCGTGTCCAAGATTAAAAGTCCATTAGGCCGGCCTCGGCGGTTGTTGCGGGGATACCTCGGAGGCCGCACACTTCTCACAACACGAATCAAACCAAGTCCGATCCACTCAGAGTATTTCCCCATTCCCCACGAACAAGAAGGCCTCTCGCCCACTGGAAGCGGAGAGCTACGAACTGCGAAATTGCAGGAAGAATTTGGAGTTTCAGCAGCCACCTTGACACCAGATACGGGGGTCGCCATGATGTTGCATAGCGAGCAGCATTGGAATCACAAGGCAGAATGTGTAGAAAAGATCCTGAAGAAGAAGATGCAGCTCGAACGAGAGCGGCAAAGAACAGAGGGTGCGGAACGACAGAACGAGGACTGAAGTAGAGATGTGTCGGTCATGAGTGACCTTGTCTCAAAGACCTTCTCTTTCAAGTGAACTGGTCCCAGTGACCTGCCGAGGGCATTTCGCAGTTCACCCGTTCGCCGTTCACTAAGGTTTCCCCCGAGTCTCGGGCCCCTCCATCACACCAACCGGAGCAGGTAGCAGGTCACCAGTTCGCCGTTCCTTTTGACAGTTCAGTTCGCCCTTATCTCAATCGTCAATCCCACAGTCTACATGCTTTCCTATCCATAATATGTGATTTTTGTTATTTTCCTAATTTCGTTATTGAAAAATGTACCTATTTTTTTCTTTTTGAGGAAATGGTCGTAGTACTTTTATTGATTCTCCTACTTAACCTTACTAGGTAAGCTTTAAAAAATATTTATATGAATAAAATTTTTTACTAAAGCTTCTCTTTAGATAATTCTATGAATTCAGCAGAAAAATGTTAATAAATGAGGCTGGAGTTGGCCCGTACTGAGAAATTCCTAGCAGGTCGCAGGTCCCGCTCGCACACTACCTGTGGACAAAGTGAACTGGTGACCTTCTCCAACTGAGAGGGAGTTTGGGCTCACACTGAGAAATTCCTAGCAGGTCGCAGGTCCCGCGCGTTCACTTCAAAGTGAACTGGTGACCTTCTCCCACTGAACTTGTCTTCGAACTGAGTGACCTGCTGGGAGTCAACTCACTCAGGTGAACTGGGTTTACACACCTCTAGACTGAAGAAATCTCTTTACGACTCAGCCTGAAGTAACGTGTTAAACAGTTCCAACACACAGGCTGACAACCAACGAGGGAAAAGGCAGGTGTGGTTTTAGAGCAGTTTGAGTCCCACATAATCTAGAGATGCGGTCCCCTCCAGGTATCTTACGAGGTCCAAATCCCACCTATGGACCTCAAAGGATTGGCGGTAAACTGAAACCCGCTAATCCATTTGAATAACTGGACCGGTAAACTCAAACCCGGGTCTTTGTTGACAAACATACAACTCAAACCCGGTGGGGTTAACCTGATAACGCATCTGTCGGCTGCCTACATCTCTTGGTTAGCTGTCGATATGGAATCGATGCGTAGTGAACGGGGCGCTCTACACCTTACTGAAAATGGTTACCGATTCCGAAAACAAAAACGCTGCAAAGTCCTTGTCACATGGGTTTATTATTCTACAGAACTGTTCATTTATTGTTTCTTTCATGTGAAATAATTTAATAATTTTCTGATGGTTTCCACCAATTTTGGCCCCCAAAACACAAATTAGGTAGGGGGGCAATGGGCAATTTTTGTGGCAAATTCTCTTATTTTTGGCCAAATTCTGTTCAATAACGAAAATGAACACTTACTGACCATTTAATGAGGTGTTTACGTCAAAAAGTCTTCGGAGAAAACGAGGGCGCAGCTTGAATTTCGGAGTTCCCGCTAGAAATGACGTGTCAGATGAATTGCCAACAGTCCATCTCAAATCCCGCTTAGAGCGCTAGTGCACCACTTCAAACGATGCAAAGAACCGCAATGGAATCGCAAATTTATAATTAAATATAAAAACGTTGCAAACGTTGCACAACGGTTTATTATTTTGTACAGAATACCCTTCTGTTAATCACAGCTCTCTGTATAGATAACCCGTCTATCTATACATATAATAAAACAGTGTCTGTTTGTTTGTTTGTCTCGGCATCAATAATTGAGAACGGCTGAACGTAGAAAGTTGCGGCTGGTACCATTTGACGCAGAATTTATCTGGGAAGGTTTATGAAAAATCCGCATTTGAATCTGTCCATCCGTTGAAACGCTATGAATGAAATACTACTAAAAAACGTGTTATAATCACTTCTATGAGGACGTTTATGCTTATAATAACTTTGAACGGTTGGACGTAAATCCGATTGTAATTAGATTCTGGATTCAGCTCGACGAGTACATTCAAGTGGTACTTCAATCAGGATGTTAGTGGGAGGGGGGTACAGGTTATGAGAGGGGGGGGGGGTCTACAGAAATTTCAAAACTACTTGACCAATTGGAGTGCAACTTTGGGAATTTGTTGTGTGAACATTGAGGAATGTTTTTAACCAGGTGAACCGTGTCTTACGGTAGCAAACAACCACTCTTTGTCAATCCTGAGGTGGTATCTGTTATGAGTGGGGCCTGTCCTAAAGGGGGTGTCTGTTCTACCGTTGCGAAGCGTGGGTACACAGCTAGTATAATATATGTACTAGTCTATGCATATTACGTAGATCGCAGATCCTCCGTAGGTTAGTACCTAACCCCGTACTCGTTACTAGGTACCTACCTAAATCACGAGTTAAATGTTGCTAAAATAATTCTGTCGATGACAAACAGTAACTAATATTGCAAAAAGAAACGAAAATAATGAATTTCTGAAGGGAAATTGTTAATGTGGAGTGAAAAAAGTTGCAAAAGTACCTATCAATAAAATCCAGCCCCTTCTTGGTAGATGAACCGTTGTGTAACAATTTACCGTTGTGTAATAGGTAATTAACATAATTAACCATCGTGAAATAATTTACCCATCAATAATACTTCAACGTTTGCTCAAGTTTCACAAGTACCTACCAACAAAATCCAATAGTCCATCACTTACCACAAATGAAATAATATCGCAGACCTGCCAACTCGACTTCATACAGCCATCCTTGATTATAATCAGGTGCTCCCTAGTGATGATATCCGGTCCGGATTTATAGGTACCGTTTGATTCACGATCGTGTTGACGAAGCTTTTCGGTGCACACGAACGGCTGGACGTACAATGCTCCGGGTGGTATCAAAAAATTGTTTAGCTCAAGACAAATTTAATAACGTAAAAAAAAACCATACCCTTCCATAGAAAGTTTTCGAGCTAAGGCGTTCTGAAAATTTCAACCCCTATTTTTAACCCTTTAGAGATGACTGACAATAACGCCGAGCTTCGAGGACCAACTAGACCCCGAACGGAACATATAACCCGAATTTCATCAATTTTTTCATGGTAACTAAGAAAAGTGCTCAGTACGGCGTACGGCGGATATATAGAAATTTTTGTATTGCATTTTCGGATTCTACGTACCTTGAAACGTAAACCATCAAATGTTGTGGGGGGGTTAGAATTTTTTTTTTTTTTTTCAATGCTCGATTGTAAATGTTTTATTGAAAATAATAAACCAAAAAAATAACAAAATCCTACTCACCCATCGCCTCAAGGGTAACTGAGTTTCTCAGTCAAATCCGCCCATAGAATCAGAGCTGCGCTAGGTGCAGCACATTGGAACACCCGCATAACTCTTATGGGTCGAGGGATAAGGGAAAGTTATGTGGAAACCGGCGTGGAAAGGTGCAAGCAGGGTTTTGTAACGGGGCGAATCTACACAGCCATCGGTTTGGCGGACGGTCGGTGGTGGTGGAGGGGGGGATGTAAGGTGTTTGGAGAAGATCAGCATACGGGATGATGACGGAGGGGGTCGGGTGGGGGGCTGGGTCTGTTCCTACCTCGTGATTTATGTCGGCCCCGTAATATCTCGTCCCTGGGGATTACGCCGTATCCCAACCTCCTCCGGACGATCTCCGACCCCCTCCGAGAAGCCTTTACCCCAACAGCTAACCCCCCACACGCGACGTCTTCCCGTTTCGCCTCCTCCTTCAGCGCAACCTAACGCGGCCTCCGGAACCCGACTCATCCCGGTGCCCGAACTCCCGTCGCCAATAATAACGCTCCTTCCCGCCCTCCGTCCCACAACCAAACTTCCGCCCTCATTGAAACTGTTCCGGCATCAAAACCGCACAATACTGATCCCGTGCCACGAATTCCATTAATCAACACCCCCCCCCCCCTCCCCTTTAAGTCACCGTCTGACTACCACATCATTTACTACATAACACGTTACAAACCAGTTGTTCAAGTAATGATAAAGAATTCATTCTGGAAAGAATTAAGGCGAGTTCATTCACAAGGACGCGTAATCGACGCAAAACGCAAACGAGTAACTGAAATGAAATGAAAATATTTTTATTTCCAGAGCTATGTTAAAATATACATAAATATTTCAATTACTATAATATAAATAAATATAATCCCCAACGAGGCAAAGCCCGTGGTAGAGAATTGAGTCGAACCTAATTTTTAACGAATTTTCAAAGAAAAGAGTCCAAAAACTGCTCTGGGATCAAACAGCACGATACTGATCCCGCGCCACGAATTCGATTAATCACACCCCCCCCCCCCCCACCACAACCATTTACATCCCATCAAAAATGACTACCACATCATTTACTATATAACACGTTACATACAAACCAATTGTTCAAGTAATGATAAAGAATTCATTCTGGAAAGAATTAAGGCGGGTTCATTCACACGGACGCGTAATCGACGCAAAACGCAAACGCGTAACTGAAATGAAATGAAAATATTTTTATTTCCAGAGCTATGTTAAAATACACATAAATATTTCAATTAGTATAAGTAGTATCCAAATATTCATCCTGGGCCACTGCCTTAGATCTCTGATAAAAAGTTTTAACATAAAAGATCAGAACACATATTTTCACTTGAATCCTTGATGTTTTTTATTTTCACTTGAATCCTTGATGTTTTTTATTTTCACTTGAATCTCTGATAAAACTTTTTTATCACAAAACATCAGAACCAGTGACTTTTTCATTTTTAGCGACTTGAATCTCTGATAAAATTTTTTTTAACACAAAACATCAGAACCCAGTGACTTTTTCTTTTGGGGGGTTAGTTAAAAGAATCTCTTTTATAATAAAATTAAAATGTCAACAATTGAAATTTACAAAAAAGCAGCCAAAAAACCCATCTACTCATCATTCAGAAATCTGGATAAGGGAGCTTATGATCTCTTAGCAAATTTTATACAAGATACGGAATATGGTGAAACTGTTGTTGTTACTATTAATACTGAAAATGGTGAATTAAATTTATGTTTACCCAAGAAAATATCTAGTCGACTTCTTGAGCATGTTAGAAACAACCCAGAAAGACACCCCAACAAACTTATTTATAATGGTATTGATAAAAAGACAAAGGCTTTTATGATTGACTTTGAGTAAAAAATATTATAATTGATAGTTGAACCCCGAATTGATTACATACATAACCCTGAACCACACTTTTATATAAAGAGAATCTTTATATAAATAATCACCACAAAATTTATAAAAATCATTTTTCTATCCTGAAAACCAAGTGAAAAATAAAAGATCATAAATTTGACTGGAGTGGCCCAGGATGAATATTTGGATACTACTAAAAGTGTTCGTTTTAATGGGGAACCCCCATTAAAACATATTGAACAAGATACAAGGTTGTTCTGTAGACCAGTGAGAGAATGGGCTGTTTTCAGAATTTTTTAAAATTATGTATCACCCTTAAAAGTGAAACGAAACAGTTAATCTGTTTCGCGAGAACGAGACTGCTGCGTTCTCGCGAGAACGAGACTGCTGCGTTCTCGCGAGACAGGATTAACTGCCTCTCCGCGTATATTTTAATTTTTTCTCAATTCTGGCGAGAAAAGAGACGAGAATGAGAACGAGAATGAGAACGAGAACGCAGCTGATGAGTTGACGACCTTGTGGCCTTCCCGTCGACCGGTTTGAGATAAGATTGTCTTGCAGCCCCTTTGACTCGTCCCAGTCAGTTTGTAGAAACCAAGTGAGAAACAACGCAGTGAGTTATTTGTGAGTGAAAATGAACCAATCCCAAGTTTCAACGAATGGAAATTCAACGACTGATGAAGTAGATGATTTTCTACGTGAACTATATATTTTTTATTGAGAATGTTCCCAATAAAAAAATTGTTATTTATATTGTTTATCCTTTTTTTCCCCCCTTTTCTTATCAAGGTAAGTTTTAGATTTCCTCTTTTATAATATTTTTAAGTGGCATATAGTTGAGAGTGACTTCTGAAACCAAAATTACGTAAGCAAAAGTGTTTTCTGGCACATTCTTTTCAAAATCTGCTCGTAAAATTATATTACTTTTTTGTCCAGATATGGACTGTGGTTGTCTAGTCATATTCACACTGAATATTGGATAGTTCTCTTTGAAGGACTGAGGCTCATGATATGGAAGGGATGAGTCTTGGCATACTATTCTTTTGAAATCTGTGTACATGGTGTAAGCTAAACTAAAATCCCCTGAACTCCAATCTAAATTCAAATGTTCTTCAGGATAACTTTTTCCTGCTACTTCAAAACTAATATTTTTAACATTCAAATGATCAAATTTGGAATTATTTTTCTTTTGATCATTTTTTCTGGCAGTTTGGAAGGCAACAAATCCCCAGATCGGATTCTGTACATTTCTGTAAATATTTGTAATGTTGAAGTTTAGAGTTTTTCCAGTAACTTTTTGTTCGATACATTGTAATTTTTTAAAGTGAAACAAATAAGGAGAAGTACAGAGTTCAGCAATTAATTTAGCTTTGGATTCACTTTCATATTCAATTATTGGGACTCGCAGGTAGAAAGTTTTAATTTCCACTTTTCCCTCTACACCTTCAGGAGAGGTACTGTAACGGAAGAGTACATTATCATCAGAATTTCTAATGAATGTAATTTCAAATCCTCCCTTATAAATTGGTGCAATATCGCTGAAGAATCCAAGGCCTAAATCAGCCAAGTTACCATTCGCGTTGAAATTTCCACCACCATTCACTTTAGAATTGAAACCAGAATTCATTAATTTACCATTATAGTTTGATGGTCCTGAGAAAGAAGCTATACCCATCACCGTACTAGCAATACCTGGTTCTTCAATTTCATCAATAACCGTATTGTGCTTTTTTACTTCAATTTTGGAAAAAAGGTGTGCAACAAAATTGTCAACCATCATTATTGTATCACTGATTCCATATGTTTTTGTTGCATCTTTAGGAATGTATTTTCCAGCAATGTAATATTGAATATTGCTGCTAAGAAACTCGTCATCTAGAAGCAATTTGAAAACCGTTCTCTTATTCTCAGAGTTAAATTCCAAATTAGATTCAGGATTAAAGTTTCGATACTGAAGCCTTGTGATTTCAGAATCGTATTTCGAGTAGATTGATTTAATTTGATTCATTTTTATTATAGAATACATTCTTTTAACTAACCCCCCAAAAGAAAAAAGTCACTGGGTTCTGATGTTTTTTGGTAAAGTCGAATACAAGTCGAGAACATTTAAAGAATATTTTCAAAACTCTTAAAGTGGGGTGGCCAAATTGGCCACCCTCTTTAACGTTAAAGTCGAATACAAGTCGAGAACATTTAAAGAATATTTTCAAAACTCTTAAAGTGGGGTGGCCAAATTGGCCACCCTCTTTAACGTTAAAGTCGAATACAAGTCGAGAACATTTAAAAATTTCTTTTAAAACTCTTAAAAAAGTTTTTTTATAGAATCGAAATTCTATAAAAAATATCAAGATAGCGGAATAGAAAATATTAAAATCCAGTTCTGAAAACTTCCCCATGTTTCAAAAGTGATAGTTTGATAGGATCCACACTTTTAATTTCTTTCTTATTTTTATTATATTCATTTAGAATAGTACTTTTCATATTTATATAATTTTTTATTTCTTGTTCAATATCATTGAACTCATCATCAGATATTTTACCGTCTTTAATTGCTTTTCTGAACTTTTCTTCAATCGAATCTAATTTAGCTTTTGCCAAAAGCTCAATTTCTTTGTGTTTATTAATTTTTTTATTGAAAAATCCGCTTGAAGTCCTTAATATTATCGATAAGGTTGTCAATCCTACAGAAATTGGAACACTGAATGGAATTATTATTGGTAATGCTATAGAAGTATTAACCAGGCCGAGTTCTGAGAGGGCGAATAAAAATTCAGTACCGTAAAGAGTGCTGGATATTTTTCCATATTTTTTTTTCAAACCATTTCTCATTTTCACTTCATCTTCTAAAAATTTGTATTGATTGATAATTCGATTGATTCTATAATTGTTCTCATTAAACTCGGGAAAAATTATTTTTGGATATAATCTAGGATGAGTTATTGGAGTAAATTCTTCAGGGGCTGAAGGTGTTTCATTATTATTTGTGTACATCATTTTATTATAGAAAAAAATTTTTTTATAGAATCGAAATTCTATAAAAATATCAAGACTATAAAATTTAATAAAAGAAATTAAGATTTTCCTTCAATGTTCTCATGCTATTTACAAAATCGTGTCCTTCTGATAGCTTTTTCAAAATTAATAAACATAAATGTCCACAGATAGGCGGATCATATTGGTTTTGGATTTGCTCCTCATTATAAAATAAATTTTCTGAACCTAAATATTGAACAAGTTCTCTTGGTGGTGGTGCATTTCCATACGAGTCAAAATAATATTTTAAATTGTTATTTTTATGAAATGCAGTCCAGTGGCTTCCAGCCTCATCAGAATTTTCTAGATTTATAATACCACATTCCGTGTGGTTCACTTTCTCTGGTAAATCATCCTTCATGAAAACTCCTCTGAAGTTTTTAATTTTCATTTCTTTCGATAATCTTTCAATATCAAAATTGGTAAGAGGCTGGAAGCTATTTAGTTTTTTGATTTGGTAGGTTTCTTTTTAGGTTTCTTTTTAGGTTTCTTTTTCTTCATTCCAGAGCCGATACTTAGACTTTTTGCATTTTTAGCTAGTTTTTCCATCTCGAGATTATGACGTTTTATTTCGGCTTCTTCAGCGGCCTTATGTTTCGAGTCTATAACACTAGAAGCTACTGCAGCTCCACCACCTAATAATGCCCCAAGAGCACCAATTCCTGCAAAAAGTAAGGGTAAAAACCCACCTGAATGATTTATTTGCAACTGATCATAATTCATTTCCAATTCCAACCCTTTTTTGTTTTTGATACATTTATCTAGCTTTTTTTTTCTGAGTTTCATTTAACAGGATTTTATGATTTCCATTTCCACTAATATCTGCAAAAGCCAGTCGTACTTTTACTGGAACACGTTTTTTATAAGCAGATCTTATTTTTTTCATTTGTATTTCTGACAAATTTATTTGATGTGTAATCATTTTATTATAGGAAAAAAAGTTTTTTTTTTTTTTATAAGATGTGAATCTTATAAAAAATTAATATACACCCATCCCAAAGTGTCTTTTGGCTTTCATACCAGTTTTTACTATAGCAGCTCCCAATATTTCACTGATATTTGTTGAACTTTTCATAATTTTATCAGCTTCTACTTCCAATTTTTTATCAGCAAGATGCCTATCACTAGTTTTCTCATGATCTCTGTAAAAAATGTCATGTTGTTTACAGGCTTTATCAAGACTATTTATACCTTCATCACCTCTATTTAATCTCTTATCCAATTTAGTAAATGGTCCACAATATTGATAACCACCTGGGAGATGCATTTCTGGAATAACAGGTCCAAGTTTATTAAGAATAGTATTGAAAATACCAGAACCATTTTTTATCATATTTTTGGGTAAATTATTAATAATTTTAATCAAGTATTCAGTTCCTTTGGGTTTATCAATATCTTTCTCCAGTTGATCTTTAATGAAATTTATAATTCCCAATTTTTCATTGTGAAAATTATTATTTCCTGCCTGCTCTTGTGCATACAAATAGTATAGTCTTTGTGTAAGTTGATTCAAATTATCTATATATTTAAATTCTACAGGATTTTCAGTATATTTAATCAACCCAGTACCAATCTTTTTCTTTTTACTATACTCCCAGATTGGTTTTATGATTTCTTTCCATTTTTTACTAACACTTGATTTTGGTTGTTTAGATTCGGGATTATTATTTTGAAACATGCTATCTGTTTGAATGAGGATTTTTGTATAAGCTTTAAAGTCTTCATTAGTGTACTCATCTTTGGATGGAATATCAGAAGCTATGGGTTTTGTTAAGAGCTTCCATAAGCCTTCAGTACCGGAATATTTCATTTTTTCTATTTCAATATCATTTCCATTTACTCGTATCTGTTTATTTCCAATAAAGATATGATTTTTTAAAGGGTATATTCCAAATTGTCTATCAGGATGAAGAATATATAATTCTGCAATTGGTCCAATACCTAAAGGACCTACAGAAGAGTTTGGTAATTTAACACTTTTTTGTAAAATTGTTTCCATTTCATAATCCCTATCTACATTGTCACTTGAAAAGCTTTGATTTAATGTATCTTCAGTATCAATACCTTGGGCCTCGTTATCAACATCTTTAAAAGTAACTTTTTTAGGCGAACTGATAGCCAAGGGGTTAATTGTTTTTATTACAGGAATGAGTTCTAATTTTTTACCAAGATCTTCATCAGTCTGTTTCACTGCTTTTTCTACCTTATCTAATCGTGAAGTTATAGGTTCATAAGCCTTTTCTCTTGTTTCCTTATCAGATGCTTGGTTAACCCTTTCTTGTTTTGCTAATTTCTGTAAATTTTTCTTGAGTTTAATCGATTTATTAGCTTCAGCCACAGTCATGGGCTTACGTTTTCGTTTTGTGAAAATTATTTGTTCATCTTCAGAGGGTTGATCAATCTTTTTGATTTCTCTAAGTTTGACTTCTTTTTCCTTCATCACTTCATTTTGCGCTTCTTTGAATTTCTGTCTAAGCGCTTGTTCTAAAGTAATTTTTGTTGTCATGTTTTTATTATAGGAAAATTTTTTTTTTAAATTGGTTAAAAGTTAAAACGCTCAAACGCTTAAACGCTTAAACGCTTAGGAACGCTATTTTTGCGTTTTTAAGCGTTTTCCAATGTGATTTTTGAAGCGTTTCCCAATGCGATTTTTGAAGCGTTTCCCAATGTGATTTTTTGAAGTTATCCGTGTAGCGTTTTTATAGGGAATCCCTATAAAAATTAGGGCCGGTAATTCGCCGTTCCTAATTAAGGCAAACTTAAAATCTATATTTTTTATCTAAAATATTTCACCAAATTTCTTTCGGTAACGTCCGTTACTGCGTTTCTTTGTTAGGTCAATCGTTAGAAAACCAAAGTCCTCATCCCAACAAGAATAGCATAATTCTTTGAATTGGCCATAAGTGAAATCACTTCCCACATATTCATCATAAATATCTCGCATGTATCTTGATCCTTGTCTAAATACACATAAAAAATTAATATTGTTTCTAATGAGTTGTTTATCAACTTTTGACCATGATTGTGTCAAGTAAACGCACGAGATTTTCTTAGGACGTCCTCTAACGTAATAATCTTTAATAACTTGTTGCTGTTGAACATTAACACAATCATCAAAAACTACCAAACTGTTCGACTGACAATCATCTAGGGGTAAAAGTTCTTCACAATTACTGAAAAACTGTGCTATTTCCACACCATCTTTTACAGAAATTATTTCATAAGCGCTTCTCAAAAACTCATATGCATTCTGATCCATAGATTTTGAAAAAATATATAGATAATGAAAGGGGATTCCCCATGATTTTGTGATGAGATTATAGAGAAGTGTTGTTTTCCCACAACCAGAAGTTCCTACTATTAATGCTCTTAAAGGTAATGGTAAAATTCCTTTTCTAGCCTCTTTTTTATCAAACGGAATTGGTTCAATCTCGTATTTACTCATCTTTATTATACGAAAAAAAACTTTAAAGGTTAAAGAGGGGGGGTGATTCGCCCCCCCTCTTTAAGAGTTTTGAAAATATTCTTTAAATGTTCTCGACTTGTATTCGACTTTACCAAAAAACATCAGAACCAGTGACTTTTTCTTTTGGAGGGGTTAGTTAAAAGAATGTATTCTATAATAAAAATAATAAAAGCATGACTCTAATAAAGATTTCTGATAAACATCGAGATCTAAAAATAACTTTTGCTCAAAAAATTGTTCTAAATCCCAATAAAAATTATAAACTTGGAATAGTAAAGTTATTATTTACTTCACCTTCTCTTTCATTTCAAGTAAAAGATGTATTGATATCATTAAAATTGCTTATTACAGATGTATGGTATCATCACGAGTATGTGTTAGATGGCACATTTACTGTTGAGACGTTTAGAAGAGAATTATATTTAAAAATAAAAAGTTATATAACTGAACTCATGGAGGGTTTTGAAAAGAATAAAACATTATATAAATCACAAATTGACACATTAAAAAAAACAAAACCTGAAAGTTTGGTTTTTAAAGTAGACTACACTACAAATCGTAATAGATTTTTTCTTAAATCTCCTGTTTTAATTGAATTTTTACGTTTTGGAAATTTCTGTGAACTATTTGATTTTAAACAATGTAAAACACCTGGGGATTATTTTGAAGTTAATAAGGACTACTATTCTGAAGACAACCCAAAGTTAATCAAACCTATTTCGTTAATTGAATGGCATTGTAATATTATTGATTATAGTTTTGCTAATCATGATGAGCATTCCCATCTTCATAGCGAACATGAATTACTACATGTATCTTTGATAGAGAAACAGATTCTCCCCAATACTATTTATATGGAAACAAATAAAAAGATTCTTTACAGCCCTATACGAGAAGGAATGAGAGATATTAAAGAGATTAAACTATCATGTAGAAATGAAAATGGAGATGAGCTGCAATTTGAAAATGTTACAGTTTATTTGAATTTGATTGAAGAGTGAGTGAGGAGCTTCTTTTTTATGAGATA
The DNA here is from genome assembly GCA_954871275.1 of Leptopterna dolabrata. NCBI lineage: Eukaryota > Metazoa > Arthropoda > Insecta > Hemiptera > Miridae > Leptopterna > Leptopterna dolabrata. The sequence goes on along the minus strand of OX940986.1, from coordinate 10,322,605 downwards.
TTTCTCATAAAAAACTTTTTTTCCTATAATAAAATGGATAATGATTTAACTGATCCTATTTATTGCCATAAATGTAAGAAGAGAACCAATAATATTGATGCTGAAAGAGTGCAAACTATCAACGGGAGATGGAGAGTGGCTGCTAAATGCTCAAAATGTAAAACCAAAAAGAGTAAATTTATCACTTCACCTGAGAAAGAAAATTCTGAAGAACCTGTAGTAGAAGATCTGAATGATGATGAAAAATTATCTCTTGCTAAAGAATTACACAAGCCAATAAGAAATAAATTTCAAAAAAGGACAATATTTACTAAAGGTATTGATGATTTGTGGGCTGCTGATTTGATAATCATGAAAAATTATGAAAAAGAGAATGATGGATACGGCTATATGCTTAATGTTATCGATACATTTTCAAAATTTGCATGGGCCTTACCCTTGAAGAAAAAGGATGGAAAAAATGTTGTTAAAGCTTTTGAGAAAATAATAGAAAAAGCAAAATCTCAAAATCATAATGTCCCCAATTTGCTTCATACGGATAAAGGATTGGAGTTTGAAAATAAACTTTTCAAAGATTTTCTGAAAAATCACCAAATAAAAATGTATCATACACAGAATGAAGAAAAATCTGCCATTATTGAAAGATTTAATCGTACATTGAATGGTAAAATGAAAATTCTTTTTGAAGTTGAGAATGATAAAAAATGGGTTGATTTTCTACAGGATTTAATTAATGAATACAATTATAAAGATTTTCATAGATCTATTGGTATGAAACCATCAGAAGTCACAAAATTAAATCAAAATGACGTTACAGTACGATTATTTGGAAACAAAAAAAATTTACAGAAAGTTAAATTCAGTGTTGGTGATAGGGTTCGCATCAAAAGATTTAAAAAAACTTTTGTAAATAAATATGAAGCAAATTGGACCAGAGAAATTTTTGTGGTTTCTGATATTCTCTCTACTAATCCAATAACATACAAAATCAAAGATTTAAATGATGAAGATATTGAAGGATCTTTCTATGCTCAAGAACTACAAAAAACAGAATTCTAGAATTATGAATAAAATGATTTATATAAAAGATTTCTTTTATATAAATAAAATGTTATGTGATAATATTACGACTATCGTTGATAGAATATTCGTAATATTCAACCGATCCCGTTAAAGGTGGGGGTGAATCGCCTCCACCTTTAAGGAATTGTGTTTTAAAAGAAATTTTTAAATGTTCTAGACTTGTATTTGCCTTTAACGTTAAAGTGGGGGGTCGTAATTCGCGACCCCTATTTAAGAATTTGGGTTTAATGGGTCCCATGTATTTAAAAAAATTTTTAAATACATGAAGAAGCTAAGAAAAATAGTTTACATGTTTAGAAAAGTCACTGGCTAAAAAAATGAGGGGTTAGTGTCCCACCAATAAGAATTCAATGGGTGGATAAAAAAAGGTGAGGGGTCAGTTAAAAGGATGATATGGGAGACAGGATAAATAGTATCCATACAAGAATAGACAAAAAGAAAAAGTGGGTGGATAAAAAAAATGAGGGGTTAGTTAAAAGAATCTATTTTCTAATAAAAATGAACGATACGAAAAAAAATTATATATCCTATAATAAAATGGATAATACGAGAAGAAATTGTGAAAAGTGCAATGTTAGCACTACTTATAAAAATTGGGCTAGACATCTAAAGTCTAAACGTCATGGAAAAAACGACCCGGACCGGACAATGACTATCAGAAAACCTAGAAAAGCGAAACCTGTATTTGTAAATCCGAGGAAATTACACAAAGTATTTAATTTTAGTGAAAAAGTATTTGAAAAAAACAGAGAACCGAAAACGGAAATTGCTAAAAAGGAAATGGCATTTAAATCTAGATTAGTGACTTACGACATTAAAAATACGAAAGGATTTAAAGATGCTTCCAAATTTCTGAACAGTATTAAAAGAACCGTAACAGGTTTAATCAAATGGAAACTTAGAGAAATGAAACTAAAAGTTAATGTAGTTTTAATCGCAGAATTTAAAAAAGGAACTAACAAAAATAACATGGAGTATCAGGAACTCAATTTCAAAACTAAAAACGTAATAATATTGCAGTCAGCAGAAGTTGCAAACTGTTACGATGAAATGAAACAGAAAATTCTAAATGAAATGGAAACATTCGAAATTAAAGGATCTAATTGGCAACTTCATAAGATCAAGCATTTGGAACTGAACGTTAACAAGTACGTTCCTTTGAAAGGATCGTCTTACATTGAACTCCCAGCTTTTCTGCAAAATAGGAAAGCAATTATAAATGTGAAAAATGACGATAATAAATGTTTCCTTTGGTCTGTTCTTTCAGCTTTACATCCAGCTGACGAACATTCGTATAGAATAGGAAAGTACATTAGTTGGGAACATGAGTTTGACGAAGCGTTGAAAGATATCAGTTTTCCTATGAAACTTACAGACGTAAAAAAGTTTGAGAAAAGAACTGGGATTTCCATTAATGTTTACTGTCTGAATGAAAAAAATACTATAGTACCCTTGGAAATAACGAAAGATGAAAAGGAAAAACACGTTGACTTGTTGTACTTTAAAAACAAGGAAACTGAACATTACTGCTGGATCAAAGATCTATGGAAACTGGTTGGTCATAGTCAGTTAACAAAAGATCACAAACGAAGGTACTTGTGTAAAATGTGCTTGAATAGCTTTGGAACTCAAGATAAACTAAACGATCATAAAAAATATTGTGGTGTTCATAAAGCTGTTAAAGTAGAACTACCAAAACCTTACGATAATATTTTACAATTTGAAAATTATAGGCACTCTTTAAAAGTACCTTTTACAATTTATGCAGATTTTGAATGTATGTTACAAAAGATTGATACCTGCAAACCAAATCCCGATGAATGTTATACAAATGACATTCAAAAACATGAACCGTACAGTTTTGTTTACTTCATGAAAAATGCCGAAGACGAAAGTAGGAAAAACTATGTAGGCGATTATAAACTTGTACAATATTCTGGACAGGATGTGGTAAAAGTGTTTTACGAAAAAATAAAAAAAGATGCCTTAATGGTGGCGAGAAAATACTATGACGTTAATATTCCCATGAAAGATTTAACCGAAGAACAACAAAGAGAATACGATAGTGCTGAGAGTTGTCACATTTGTGAAAGAAAATTTAATGAACTCCCACCTATAATTGAAAATGAACTTGGTGTACTGAGAAAAACAATTCAACACTTTATTGATAAAAAAGATGACAATCAACAAGATATATATATTGAAGAATTAGAAGTTTTGAAGTCAAATATACCTGATAATTGTATAAAAGTACGGGATCACTCACATTTGACTGGAATGTACAGAGGAGCAGCTCATTCGATTTGTAATTTAGAATATAAAAATCCTAAGTTTATTCCAGTATTTTTCCACAATCTTTCTGGCTACGATGCACATCTATTTATTAAAGAATTTGAAAAAGATAATTACGATATTAAACTTTTACCGCAAAGTGAAGAGAAGTACATTTCCTTTTCTAAAATGATAGCTTATGAAACTGATGAACTCGATAAAAATGGTCACAAAAAGAAAAAGACTATAGAATTGAGATTCATAGATTCTTTTAAATTTCTTTCTGCTTCTTTAGATTCTTTAGCTAAAACTTTAACTAAAAATCAATTTAAGGAAATAAAAAAGTATTTCCCAAAAGAACATCTCGAACTAATTACTAGAAAATTAGCTTATCCATATGAGTATATGGACTCTGTTGAAAAATATCGAGAAACTAACCTTCCACCTATAGAGAAATTCTACAGTAAACTCACTGGAGAAAATGTTAAAGAAAATGATTATAAAAATGCTCTAGAAATTTGGTCTACATTCAAAATTAAAAATTTGGGAGAATTTACAGAACTTTACAATAAAATTGATGTTCTTTTGTTAGCAGATATCATGGAAAACTTTAGAAATATATCTTTAGAAAAATATAAATTAGACCCCGCTTGGTACTATACAACACCAGGTTTCGCTTGGGACTGTATGTTGAGAATGACCAAACAAAAGATAGAATTGTTAACAGATTATGATAAGATTTTACTCGTAGAAAAAGGAATAAGAGGCGGAATTTCTCAATGTTCAAAACGATACGCGAAAGCTAATAATAAATATATGGGAGACCAATTCATCAAAGAAAAAGAAACTGTTTTCATTGAATACTTGGATGCAAATAATCTTTACGGTTGGGCGATGAGTAAATTTTTACCTTATGGAAATTTTGAATGGAAAATGGATCTAGATAATTTCGATATACAATCCATTCCTGATGATTCACCCAAGGGTTATATTTTAGAAGTTGATTTAAAATATCCTCAAAAACTCCACGATTTACACTCTGATTTTCCTTTAGCTCCTGAAAATAACTATGGTGATGAAAAACTATCAAAACTTTTATGCACGTTGTATGATAAGAAAAAATACGTTATCCATTACATTACGTTAAAACAGTATTTACAACTAGGAATGAAATTAGAAAAAATTCATAAGGTTTTAGAATTTGACCAAAGTGCTTGGTTAAAAATCTATATTGATTACAATACAAATCTTAGAGCAAAAGCCAAAACAAAATTCGAAGAAAAATTTTACAAAGAGATGACTAATAGTGTATATGGGAGGACAATGATGAATGTACGTAAACATGTGGATATTAGGCTTTGTTCTGATGGTTTTAAATTGGAAAAACTAATTTCAAAACCAAACTTTAAAGGTAGAACTATTTTTTCCGAAAACTTAGCGGCTGTACACATGGAAAAAGTAAATATCACATTTAAACAGCCAATTTTCATCGGAATGAGTATTCTAGACATTTCAAAAACTCTAATGTATGACTTTTATTACAACACAATTAAAAAACAATATAAAAGTGATGTAAATTTATTATACGGAGATACAGATAGTTTAATAATGGAAATAAAAACGAATGATTTTTATAATGATATGAAAAATATGTTGGATCATTTTGATACTTCTGACTATCCAAAAAATAATGTTTACAATATTCCACAAGTTAATAAAAAAGTGTATGGGAAATTTAAAGATGAGTTACAAGGTAAGATTATAGATGAGTTTATTGGACTTCGCCCAAAGTGCTACGCTTTTAAAATATTCGAAACTAATGATGTTACGAAAAAATCTAAAGGAGTAAAGAAAAATGTCGTTAATAAGGGTTTAAGTATAGAGGATTATAAAAGATGCTTATTCTTTAAAGAACCAAACTATCAGAAACAGATATTATTCAAATCGAAAAAACACGATGTGACCACAGTACAACAGAATAAGAAAGCTCTTTCCGCTCATGATGATAAAAGATTTATAATGAAAAATGGCATAGATACTTTGGCTTGGGGTCACTATGAAATAAACATAAGTAGAGACAATTTTAAAACTCACCTTGAAGAAATAATAAAAGAAAATAATAAAAAAGAAATGGAATTATAGGTAGGATTAAAGTAAATACTAAATTATAATTTTTATAAGGGATCCCTTATAAAAAACCTAATGGGACCTCCTCTTACAAATATTCTGTGCACAAAGTTTAGCATAATTTGATTATCCTCTTCGATGGATTCAAAACAAATATTACCATTTCGTACTCTAACCCTAGAATTTCTGAAAGGAGTAAAATTTAGAATGTTTTCAGTTAGTTTATTTTTTCCGGTAAAAAAGTTACGTTTCACAGTTGGTAAATCCAAAAACTTATGATACTTCCTCACGAAATAATCAGTCAGTTCTCCAGATTCAGATACTTCCCACCACTCACTCTTGGAAAGACAATTTCCATCTTCTAGTTCTCTTAACGATTTAAAGTGTTCCATTTTTATTTTATTGGAGAGATCCTTTTAACTTACCCCTCATCTGAATTGAATACTTAAAGGTGGGTCCGTAGATTAAAAAAATATTTTCTATAATAAATAAAGAGATATGGGTTTAAATGATGAAGCATTAGATTTATGTGAAGAACATGGAGGTTTCTGGAAGTTTGTAAAGACACCTGAATTTCAATTTTATGAAAAAAACTGTTACGCACTAGATAACATTTTACGTGAATTGAAGGAGTATAGATTTTGTAAAGGGTTGTGCAGAGAAAGTTTATTTGGTGTCGATGGTAAACCACCACTCCTTTCAAAGAAGCAAGTAAAGACATGTCTTAATGAAAAAAAGATTAAGGTTCCTAAAAATGCTACTGAACATCAACTTCGAAAATTGGCTTATAATGAGGATAAAGTCACACTGAAAAAGCAGTTTGAGGATTATTTTACATGTTGCTAAAGTTCAGAATGCTTGGGGTATGAAGGAGATTTTATTTTTAATGAGCTGTGTTCATTAAAAGTTCTTATGCTACTAACTAGCAGGTTATTTTATATTGTATTGTTGTACACTTTTCCTGTCTGAATTGAATTCTTAAAGGTAGTATCAAATCGAGACCCCCTCTATTAAAGGTGGGGTCGATTCGACACCACCTTCAAATAGATTGGGATTCACAAATTCAGAAGAGATCTGTCGTCTCGTTTTTTTAATTTAAGACGATATCATTTTATTTTAAGACGATTCAAAAATATTTTTAGCGTGACGTTATTTTAATTTTTTTATTTTTTCTAGTGAAAACATCAGAGGGAGCTAAATTTCGAAAATATCGACCCCTAAATAGTCCTAAATTTGCATTTTTATTTACGATTGAAAAATTATTAGAGTTTCACTAGAGTTTCTGATGAAAAAATATTTTTTTAAAAAAGTCACTGGGTTCTGATGTTTTGTGTTAAAAAAAATTTTATCAGAGATTCAAGTCGCTAAAAATGAAAAAGTCACTGGTTCTGATGTTTTGTGATAAAAAAGTTTTATCAGAGATTCAAGTGAAAATAAAAAACATCAAGGATTCAAGTGAAAATAAAAAACATCAAGGATTCAAGTGAAAATATGTGTTCTGATCTTTTATGTTAAAACTTTTTATCAGAGATCTAAGGCAGTGGCCCAGGATGAATATTTGGATACTACTAGTATAATATAATACAATCCCCAACAAGGGCACAGCCCGTGGTAGAGAAATGAGTCGAACCAAATTTTCAACGAATTTTCAAAGAATAGAGTCCAAAAACTGCTCTGGGATCAAACAGCACGATACTGATCCCGTGCCACGAATTCGATTAATCACCCCCCCCCCCCCCCACCACAACCATTTGCATCCCATCAAAAATGACTACAATACCACGTACTACATGTTACAAATCAATTGTTCAAGCAATGATAAAGAATTGATTCTCGAAAGAATTAAAGGCGGGTTCACTCACAAGGACGCGTAACCGACGCAAAACGCAAACGAGTAACTGAAATGAAATGAAAATATCACAGAACACCCAACTCGACTTCATACAGCCATCCGTGATTATAATCAGGTGCTCCCTAGCGATGATATCTGGGCCGGATTTATACCGTTTGATTGACGATCGTGCTGACGAAGCTTTTCGGTGCGAATGAACGGCTAGTCTTACAATGCTCCGGGTGGTATCAAAAAATTCCTTAGTTCAAAGTCAATTTAAAAACGTAATAAAAACCATACCCTTCTATTCAAAGTTTTCGAGCTACGCGTTCTGAAAATTTCAACCCCTATTTTTCACCCCTTAGAAATGACTGACAGTAACGCCGAGCTTCGCGGACCAACTAGATCCAAACGGGACTTAAAACCCAAATTTCATTAATTTCGGTTCATGGTAACTAAGAAATGTACGAACCAAGGTGTACGGCAGACAGACAGAACTTTTTTTATTGCATATTCTGATTCCACATACTTTGACACGGGAACCATCAAATTTAGCGGGGGGGGGGGGAGGGTGTTAATTTTATTTTTTTATGCTCGATTCCAAAGGTTCATTATTGAAAATAATAAACCAAAATAAATTTGCCTGTTGGCCTTGGAAAACGTACCATGAACCCAAACAAAGCAGATGCAAATAATTTATTTCCTTCGTTTGCGTACCTATCAATTGAGATTATTCCATGATAAAACTAAATGAAAAGCAATTCATTCATCTACAAAAGGACCATAAACATACATAAATAGGTATTATGCATACTTGCTAATATTATTAGTCGTCCATAACAATACCACGAACAACCCCACTCCAAAGAACACGGTTCTGAACTGGGTGGGGAAGTCGTCTATCAAGTGCAATATAATCGTGTTACATTACGGACTAGGTACATCAATTTATTTATTAAGTTTCGGAACCTTATTTAATATTAAGAACCTGTTATATTTGTACCTAAATTGTTGCTAGACCTACCAAAACATGTATAAGCTCTTAAATAAATGATCGCAAACTCGATGTCGTTGTGATATTAAGCCAAGTGAAAACAAACATTTTTTACACTGCTCTAGGATAATTTGTACGGTTTGATATACTAACGGGTGCTGTTATCAGCAACAGAGGCGTACTGTGATAAATGTTGCGTGTTGTACTTTTTAAACGAGAAATGTGGTACGGGGACAACAGATGGACTGGTCAGGCGGAACAAATAGGCGCTATTGGGGATCAACCGTTCATGAGCCATTTGGTTTCCGAATTTTTCCTTTGATCACAGCGGGGTCTTCCTCATGCAGAGCCGAAAGCCCACAAGGAACGCCATTAGGCCCATCTCAATAGGAACTTAAACAATGAGGGAATGACCCTTGTGTACTCGTATTTCCAATCTTTTTCCCGTTGAGGCCTTTGAGCTCTGAATGGTAAAGAGAGACCTTAAAAAAAAACCTTCCCGTATAAAGAAGGCAAAAGGAAAAGGCCTCATTAGATTGATGGAGGGCCGCCATAGCAAACAGTTTTCCACATAAAAAAAACCCTCACCATCCACGGTCAGACCCTCCCCTCATCGCTGGTTCATTAGTATTTTTCTCGTACTGCTTTGCATCTTCCCATTATTCTCTCTTTCCAGGCGTTTCATTTCGCCCTGTGGCGCTGACCACCTCCACGATATGAGTCAGTGAGAATAAAAAACGCGTTGGTAGGAAGAAAAAATGTCTGGGGCGAGTATCAACGGGTGAATATGGGTATACTGTTTGAAACAACGGTACTGTATACCAGGAAGGGAATTGGACTGGGGACAATGGCAATGGGAGTGCGGAGAACCCAACGTTATCCAGCGCCATATCTGAGCTTTTTCCAGACCACTGTCCTGTTTTCCAAACAGGATAGGAAATTAATTATGTTTTTTCACCAGTTTCCTACCCAAACAGGAAATTCCGGTTTCCAAAACCGGTGGAAGAACACAATTAATTTCACGTCCCACATCAGAGTTTTGTGCTTTTCCGATTTTGATGAAAACGGTGCCATTTGCTGCAATGTGCACAAACGGCACAGCCCAGCGCTGTGCTGGGCTTGATAGTTTACATACAGCCTGTCTTTGATGACTAGAAACTACCACAGGCTTGAAACCACCTTGCTCATAACAGGACCCAGTGATATTTCTCGAAAAATGCATCGTTCTTCGGATGTGGACATAAATCACGCCTGTCGTGAACTCCTAATGCAAATCACTCCTGTAATACTTGTGAATCGACTTAACCAAATAAACGAAGGCAATGTTGAGCTGGGAGGCACCAAGGGAAAGTAGGTGAGGGGACCCTTCCAGACAAACAATTGGCAACCGCCATAACGGTCGGAATGGCCGATTATGGACGGGATACGGGTGGAAAGGACCCTATAAAACTAATTCCTCCGGCCCAGCTCACCATTGCACTGATCTCGCTTGTACCCTCGACTTCTCTCTCCCTCTAACCTCTCTCTCGTCCTCTCTCCCATTTATCCCAAAAGATCTCCTGCTGTTGGTGAAAACCGCGGGGAGCATATCCTTAAAAGAACTCCTGCTGTTGGTGAAAACCGCGGGGAGCATATCCTTCAAAATACTCCTGCTGTTGGTGAAAACCGCGGGTAGTTAGCCAAAAGATCCCATAGGAGCCCATCCTACCACATCCATCTTCTCATTCACTCTCATCTCTCACTCCAACCCCGACGACCCCTCCCTAGGATTTGGAATCACCATAACGTTCTTCCCAGGTAATCAGATTCTGTTTGTGCACCGACATTGATGATATTGACACCAATCAGGAGCACAAACGACGTCAATAAATAATTGTTGCCGAAACTTTTAAAGCTCATAGAAAAAAAGAACTATTCATTGTGCGGTTGGTCTCAAAATCCTTGGAATGAAACATTATCATTTAAAAATGGGGAAGTAATAAAAACTGACGTCACGGGTACTCCGCATTGGCAGGACAAAATCCCGGATGTCAATTCGCGGGCTTAAAGTATAAAGATTGTTGCCTGCTATAAACCGCACTAAGCGCGGTTTCCTTTGGTTTATTACGGAGTCTTATTGAAATACGCATTGTTGAGTGTTACACAAAGGAAGCAAAATATTGAAAGGATGGTGAACTTTGGTGGAAAAACAACCGACGGCTTTCAGTTTTCGATGAGACATAAATCAATGAAAATGCCACGGAATGCGGTCACCAAATCGAAAGCACATAGAGAATTATTCAATGTTATACGCCATCGATAAATAATGCACATGCAGAATCCGGTATCTGCGAACAATCTCACTGATGAAAATAACGCGTGTCAACTTCAGAATTATAATATTGGTTTATTATTTTCAATAAGGCAACCTTCGGAATCAAGCATATAATGGACGAAGGGGAAAAAATAAAGAAATAAAGCTGCAAATTATCACACAACGGTTTATTATTTTCCTGTATATAAACCCCTTTAGCGAGATCACCGAATTCCTGTTAGTGTAAGACACCGATTTAGCAGGATCGATTTTAGCGGTGGATGGGACCCATGCATGCAAATACATACACGACAAAATCCCACCAGATTTCATTCCATTTTCGGATTCAACGGGCCTACCGTGAAACGCAAAACCTCGATTAAAAATAAAAAAATTAAATTAAAAGCAACATGCTCCATTTATGTACTACACATGTTATGTGCTATACAACAAAATTAAAAACAACAAGTGATTTCCATGAATAAAGAAGAAGAAGAAAATGAAGTAAATGGGTGAATAAATCAAGCAAGTCCTGATTCAACAACGGCAACTCCCCACCCATTGTGACGACATCTCTGATGAAGGGTGCCCGATACTGTTTCAATAAATTATAGGCAGCAGCCAAAGAGCAGATATGGGAACGTTTGTAGCGTTTTGGAGTAATAAAAAATAAAAATGATAAATAATTTAAAAACTGGACCGTTTTGGGAACGTTTTGGAGTAATAAAAAATAAAAATAATAAATAATTTAAAAACTGCTCGTTTCCACCAATAATTATAGGTTTACAATAAATTATGACAGGTTTATAATTATATTCCAATAACTATAGGTTAATAATAAAGCAAACGTTTAACCCCCCACCCCACAACCACCTCAAAATTTGATGTTTTGTGTTTCAATGTACGTAGGTAGGATGGTATCCACCGAGAAAATCGATCCTACTATAACACTAATTCACACTAATAGTAATTTAGAGATCAACGCAGAAGGAGTTTCTACACAGGAAGATAATAAACCGTTGCGCAATATTGTGCAGTTTTCTTTTGTGTTTGTGTTAAAGATGCAATCAAGCCCACTGTGCGACGCAGAACAAAACGAGTTTGAGACGGAGGAAAACGCATCCATTTCCCCAAATATTGTTCTCGCTTTCCCCGTACCGACAAAAGCGGAGAACTTTCCATTGAAATGGTAACAGACTTCGGGTGCACGGAAGGCGGAATAAAAAAAAAACACGTTTTTCCACGCTGCAGGAGCGGAAGAAAAGGAAGAACGGCTGGAAGGGAACCGTCTGTGTGGCGCGTAGTAAAAACGAGTTACTGAAATGAATTCTCCGACACTTCAAGCCCAGTACAGGCAGAACACTCTCGAATGGGTTGTCGACCCGCTGTATTTTTCTTGTCTCCCGTCATAACTGAGCTCAGTCCCGGTGGGGGGTTCCATTTCCAACATGAGCTACAGTAAAAATGATCACTCCTTCAAGAAGTAAAAAAAAATTCGAAACGCGCAATTATAGTTCAACATTTTTGTGATGAGAGGAGGCTATACTACCCACCACTTAAACATTATCGGTTCTTGTACCACTAAAAGTATACCGTACTACCGGTAGGAAGGAAACTATTGTTGACGACACAAAATGTAACCTGGACTGGTTGAGGACTTACCGACTGATTTACACTTATGTTAATGTTCTTCAGTTCGAACTTGGTTTTGTTATTAATGAACGCGTTCTGAACAAATCACTCCACACTGGAGATTGATATAAGTACCTACTAATAATAAATTATTTAAAAATAAAAATTAAATTGTTAATAAAATGGACTCCCTACGACTTTTTTCGCGTTTTTAGAAGCTTTACAAGAAAATGGTCAACAATTGATATTAGCGCATGCGCAGACGGAAGTTAAATGACGATTCCAGTGAAATTCATATGGAACTATCAAAATATTATTCCTGATCGACCCTCCAAATCTGAACTAATTTCAACGATATTTAAGGTAGTAATGGGCGTTTCAAGTATTTCACGTTTGCGCATGCGCAGAGAGAACGATTTCCATGATTTTGAAATGAGACCATCTGTAATCCAACCCGCGTGTACCCTAAAAATTTCAGCTTTCTACGACTATTAGAAGCGTTACAAGAAAATGGCCAACATTTCATGTTCGCGCGTGTGCAGACAAAAGTTGCATTACGATTCCAATGAAATTCGTTTGGAACTCAAAGTACTATTGCTGATCGACCCACCAAGTTTGAACTCATTTCAACGATATTTAGGGTAGTTATAAGCGTTCGAATTATTTTACGTTTGCGCATGCGCAGACGAAAGTTACGGCACTTTTTAAATGATTTTAGTATTGGGCTATCTGTGACCCAACTCGCATCCACCTTCCAAATTTCAGCCCAAATCGACCAATATTTCGGGTAGGTATAGGCGTTACAAGGAATTGCCACAGACAGACACGGAACCAAAAATGTTCCTTGATGTCTGAAACGCAAAATGGCAGTGGATATTTTCACTTCGGAGCACATAAATTTTTTTACTCCATCAAGAATCCAAGGCTTCCCTACCTTCGGTAGTGTGGAAGCAAAATATGAAATAATTTTTCGCGGCCATAAAATAATATCAGGATAAAATAGAAAAGTCATAAAAAGAAAAACATGGGGTGCATGCAACAGATTATAGAGAATAGCTCTGCTCCCTACACTCGTTACTGTTATTTATCTACTGCATGCACCCCATGTTTTTCAGCTTATGACTTTTCTATTTAATGCTGAATTTTTTGTATGGCAACGAGCAATGGGCAATTTCACATGTTTTCTTTTATTTACTCAAGTAACGGACTTCGGCGAGTGCTTTCCGAAAAGGTGCTATATGAGTGGTGATTGAATGATCAATGAGGGGCGAAAAACCAGTGGAAAGATAGCGAAATGACGTCACTGGTAAAGGCTCTCACCACCGCGTCCGCCTGGAAGGAACCCTCAGCGCCATAAACTTATGGCGTCATTTCGTTTTCTTTCTACTCGTTTCTTGCCCAAGCCAAACGGAGTTTTGAGATGAAGTTTGGCAGTAAGGGGTTTTGAAGGGTGCTAAATCCGATTCTGAGATCAAAAATGAAAAATTCTTGCACACGGCAACTGCCCATTATTTCGTACTTTTGAGGCCGTATTAAAAACAAACAGATTAGGGTAAAACGAAGTATAGTAACGACAGAGGCGAAAACTTGCCACTGAGTCCTTGCTGTGTGACAACTTCTGTACAAGCACCAACCAGCCTAACGGAAAAACTCGCCAGGAACTTGTTCGTGTTATGTTATGAATCCCGCATAAACTAAAGCAGGGCTGGCAACCAAACGAGAAGGCGGTACCTGCAGAAGTCGCTGATTGAGGTTTAGGAGGCCCTGGAACCATACTATTTAAATTTTTGAGATGGGCGTCAGCTACTGGCGCGTATGTGGCCTATCAGTTGGATACTTAAGTGCACTATCTGATTAATTTTAATGCCATATGAAGCATCGTAGGCTATGAACGTTTCTTGAGTTTGCAAGAAGATTAACTTGAATCTGTGGATCTAAAAGGACAGAGCGGTGCAAAGCAGATAGATGAACCTCTGGGTTCTGTAGGCATAGTCGCCTCAGGTCATCAGAAGGAAAATATCAACCCGCGTCCACCCTTGAGCCGCACACCTCCGAATGTTGCGTTGTGCGCGTTCGGCCCGAGCATGGGGCGCTGGCGGCGTGCGGCACCCAACCGAACAAATTCGCTCGCGTTCCACATGAGCACTGATCCGACTGAACACAGAGGAGCAACAAGAAACCGTCCACACTGAGCACGTGCGGCTCAATTTGATGTGCCGCCAGCGGGCTCACCGCCTCCAAGCCGCGCATCGTGCGGCTCCGATCCGAGCATTCGTGATTGGGAAGACGTCCACACCTGAGCGCATTCGACTCCGAGAGATGCTCAAGCGAGGCAAATGCTCAAGTGTCGATGCGGCTGGTTTAAGTAGCTCGAAGTGTGTCACTATTACCGGAATAGTAGTCACCATATGTACCTGCTTTGTGGTGTCCAAGAAGTACCGAAATGTATATATATAACAGGCACCTGACGTGCCTTGTTGCTGAGGAGCAATTCATTCTTATCTCACTCCCTAAAAACCGCCTTATTCGATGTGATTAGCAAAGAAACAAAAATGAAGAAACCTTGAAGGGGGGAAAAAAATCGTCGACACAAACATACAAAGCTTTCTGCAGCTCAGAGGGAAAAATGCAAAACCGCGGTAGAAGCTATTGCTCTGTTGAAAAGAAAACGTATGTGCTTGGTTAGTCTTGTATGGTAATGTCTACATCAGATTACAGTCGAGGGGTGCTGCGGGTCTGGTGTACATGTGTGTGTGTTCTGTGTGTTCGCGGGTGGGGTGTAATACCAGAGGGAGAAAAACTCAGTAGAAGAAGAGACGGCAATAAGCCTCTACGAGGGGGGCTCAGCGGTTGGTCCAATAACGCGGTCACGTGATCCATTGCCGTCGTTTCTTTCGCAGGCTTCGAATTCGTTTTAAAGGGTTAAAACAGAGCATTGCCGGCTTGTTTTCCTCCAGTCCTGAGATACTCGGTTTACACAAATCTTCCTTACAGAGCGAGAGTTGAATAAAATGCTATTACAGTACATCAGGAAATGACCGAACAAGAAGAGGCCAATGTTAAACTGTGGTTTGGCCGACATGTAGCACCTGTAATACATAGAATGATTCCAGTTTTTCGTTGGCAGCATCAATGGTTGGGGAGATCAAGTTCTGGAGGCTTTGTCAACAACACCAACTGTGTGCTACGTTCAGCAGTTCAAAGAGTTATTTAACTCTACAATAACCGGAAGGATCAAAGCCACAGGACAAACCCCGCCATTTTATACTTGCCACTTGTCACAACTACCTCTAGTCCCACCTTCATCGAATCGGAAGCGCAGACGTTCCCAATTGCCCACTTCGTCATCTGGGCCGGGGAACGACACCAACACATTTATACTCCTATCCGAGCCTAGAGGACACTCGACAATCTTTTACACAACAGGACGACCGCCAGACAAAATCCACTAGAGATTATATTCAACAGCTAGGGGACCTTTTGGAGAGGAGAAAAAAAAAACGAAAGATGGTAAACAAAAACTGCTGGTACGAATTTTTTGCGCCAGGTTTGCCGGGCTGAGCCCAAAACGGTAGAAAAGCTGCATGGGAGATGTGTATAGTACATTTTCGTAGGGAATTTAATAAGCTCTAATTTGGATGATATAAAATTGTCTTTGCGACGCACCGTTTTCGATATATGCGCCGAAAACTGGAAGAAGGGACCTTTGAGCCCCCCCCCCCCCCCCCCACAAACTGAAATTAATGAGAATTTATTAGGCGTTGTTCACGGGGTATCCCTCCACACGAGGGCTTCAGGTTTTCAAGAGTGTACATCAGGTCGAACAGGCTGAGTAACGTCATGAACAAAGCGTCCTAGCACCTTGATCAAAGGTCTGCAGGGTGTGCGAGGGTTGTAATATAAACTTCTGTAATAATGCGTACTTCTCTATTCTGGTTTCTGCTTTCTCCATACCGAAGGACCCCTTGTAATCATACAGTAATCGCACGAATCCTATGACACCACATTCCACTTGAATTTCGCGTTTTAGACCTCAAGGAACAAATTGGTTACGTTTGCTCTTTAAAACCACCACACCTAATTGAATGAGCAATCCAAACTTCAAACGAGTTGGAATTACATACTTTAAGGGTTTGTGCGGCCTAGAACCCCGAAGAAAACGAAAATGATATGATTGGTGGTGAACTTTTTTTCCCATATTCCCACCGCAACATTCGTCAGTGTAGGCGAGTCCCTTACACTCCCTTAATCGAGTTCCTTAATCGACTCCCTTAATCGAGTTCCTTAGACTCAGTCAAATTCCACTTCCACTGGGAATGATGTGGGCCGTGTTTGCTCATAAGGAAACATACAATTCTTGTAACGAGTGTTACTATTCAACCGATATGGATCAATTTTTTGCGGTTGGGACAGTATCAGTTGTTTCCACGCGTGGGCAAAGTTGACAACCTGTTTCAACGTTTCGAGGACCTCGCCCAATCGCGCTTCCTTACGACAGTCGGAGACGCATTTCCATTCGCTCTACATACCATGTAGTTTGTACGTGACAGAAGATGGCCTCGGATTGAAGTCATTTTTGGTTTATTATTTTCAATAATGAAACTTCAATCGACTATATTGAAAAAACGCTGCAAATCCCTGCACAACGGTTTATTATTTTGTACAGAATACCCTTCTGTTACAGATCACAGCTCTCTGTATAGATAAACCGTCTATATAATATAATATGTACTATTCTATACATATTATGTAGATCACAGAACCTCCGTAGGTTAGTACCTAACCCCGTACTCGTTACTAGGTACCTACCTAAATCACGAATTAAATGTTGCAAAATAATTCTGTCGATGACAAACAGTAACTAAAATGGCAAAAAGAAATGCAAATAATGAAGTTCTGAAGTGAAATTGTTGATGCGGAGTAAAAAAAGTTGCAAACGTACCCACCAACAAACTCCAGCACCTTCTACGTGGATGGTATAATGAACCGTTGTGTAATAATTTACCGTTGAGTAATGATTTACCGTAGTAATAATTTACCCATCAATAATACTTCAACGTTTGTTCAAGTTTCACTACCTACCAACAAACTCCAAAAGAGCCATCATTTTCCAAATGAAATAATATCACGGAACAACCAGCTCGACTTGATACTCTGTAAATATAATCAGGTGATCCCTAGCAATGATTTTATGTCGGGCCAATTCCCAATTGTTAGCGCGTCCCTGGTGATGACATTTGGGTTAAATGTATACAGTTCGAATTCATTCACCCTTCTGTTGAAATAATCGTTACTAGGTACCTACATAAGAGTTAAATGTTGCTAAAATAATTCTGTCGATGACAAACAGTAACTAAAATGGCAAAAAGAAACGCAAATAATGAAGTTCTGAAGGGAAATTGTTGATGTGGAGTGAAAAAAGTTTCAAAAGTACCGATCAACAAAATCCAGCCCCTTCTTGGCAGACGAACCGTTTGTTTGAAACGGAAACAAGGCACGGAAACAAGGCAGAACCCTTGTTTGACAATTTACCGTTGTGTAATAATTTGCGGTTGTGTAATAATTTACCATCGTGCAATAATTTACCCATCAATAATACTTCAACGTTTGCTCAAGTTTCACAAGTACCTACCAACAAAACCCAATAGTCCATCACTCATCAAATGAAATAATATCGCAGAACAACCAACTCGACTTCATACAGCCATCCTTGATTATAATCAGGTGCTCCATAGTGATGATATCCGGGCCGGATTAATACCGTTTCATTCACGATCGTGTTGACGAAGCTTTTTGGTGCACACGAACGGCTGGACGTACAATGCTCGGGGTGGTGTCAAAAAAATTGTTTAGCTCAAGACAAATTTAATAACGTGAAAAAAACCATACCTACTTTCTATCGAAAGTTTTGGAGCTACAGCGTTCTGAAAATTTCAACCCCTATTTTGAACCCCTTAGAGATGACTGAGAGTAACGCCGAGCTTCGAGGACCAACTAGACCCCGAACGGAACCTATAAACCAAATTTCATCAACTTTTTTTCATAGTAACTAAGAAAAGTGGCCAGTACGGCGTACGGCGGACAGAATTTTTTTTATTGCATTTTCGGATTCTACATACCTTGAAACGTGAACCATCAAATTTTGAGGGGGGGTTAGAATTTTTTGTTTCTTGCTCGATTCCAATGGTTCATTATTGACAATAATAAACCAAAAGGGGAGAAAAAATCTCAACATTTGATGTTTCACGTTTCAATGACACCTCCGTAGAATCCGTAAAATGGAATTAAAAAAATTTGATCTCGAGCTAAAGCATTTTTTGAGACCACCCGGAGCGTTGCACGACGAGCCATTCGTGTGCATCGAAAAGCTTCGTCAACACGATCGTGAATCAAACGGTATAACTCCGGCCCAGATATCACTGCTAGAGAACACATGATTATAATCAAGGATGGCTGTATGAAGTCGAGTTGGTTGTTCTGTGATATTATTTAATTTGAAAAATGATGGCTCTTTTGGATTTGTTGATTGGCACTTTTGTAACTTGAACAAACGTTACGCTTCATGAATAACAACAAATAATCAACGACTAATTATTGAATCCTGCGCATTTTAATTAACTGTAATTCCCGGGCCGGCTCCAGTACTCATTTATGGTCTTTCCTGGGGGGGAGCACGGGAGTAGGCATTGACCACAGAAAACAGTGATATACGCAGAAGGGGCAAAAAATAAACCGTTGTGCAACAATTTGCACCGTTTTCGTGGATCCAAGGGTCAATTCAATCCTCTAATCTTGAATCATGATCAGTGGACAGTGTAATATATCCACTGACGTTATACACAGCCAACGCTTCGTTTCCCATTCAAAAGGCATCTGAGTTCACAGATTATGTATGCTACCCACTGTAGAGTGTTAGCTGCGCTGGTTGGCTCTGGAGGACGTTTTTCGGCACGTTTAACAAGCCCATAGCGGCAATATAAAAAACCAAGCGGGACAAAGCCACTTTCCCGAGAATGGAAAATAGCTCAGGTGTTCCGGTTCTCTCAAGGCTCACAAGCCTGTCAGGCCAACCTTGACAACTACCTACCGGCGCGGCGCTGGCGTCCCGAACCTTTCCAAGGGACTTGAGCCCAGAAAGAAGGGTTCCTGGGGCAGAAAATAAATAAGACGTCGGAGAAGGGGTAGGATCTCCAAGCCGTGAAAGTGACGGAAACGTATTTTCTGTTTTCGTTTTCCAACCCCCCCCCCCCCCCCCCCCCCCGTAGTGATCAGTCAAGAGAGCCGACCTAAGCCTGAGTTTCAACACCTGTGAGATAGCCACATTCCCAAGTCAGAGCCGGAGAAAACGGTTTTCTCTCAGAGTCCTCGACTGTTTTAGCGAATTTTTGAAGAAAAGGAAGCTATTGTTCTCGGTCCAACATTTTTAAAACTCGAATTTCCGAAAGATTTTTATACCAAAATCCGTTTCAGACCATCCTGAATTCACTGCCGAAAGACACCAAAAATTATATGTAATATATAATATATGTAATATATAATATTTATATATTTATATATGTATGTGTCATTCCAGACGATAACTCTCGAAAGAATTGAGATAAAAAGTTCAAATTTGCACGAAAAATCTGTCTTGGCAATCGACAGGCTAAGTTCGAAGATGGGCAGAATCGGGTCACTCTAAGGGGGAGTTTTGGGGAATTTTAGGGGGGGGGGGGAATTACCCATAAATTCCCAAAATGAAAAAGTCTGACAAGTGACACCTCATTTTAAAGGATTTTGTACGCTGAACACGATGGTGAAATCAGAATTGCGATATCTCATTCCATTCTCAAACTGGAGCACTTTGAAGATGAAGGAACGTGGTTATTTCTTGAGATGTTCTTCCTGGTTCGTCTGCTCTAATCTGATAACGGAATGGGATATCGCAATTCTGACTTCACCATCGTGTTCAGCGTTGGAAAATCTACAAACCGAGGTGTTACTCGGCAAAAAATGGAACAAAAAATTTGTTACGTATCCAATACCTACTCTTCTGGTATTCAAAACATTTTTGATTTCCCCCTCCCCCTCCTTCAACCCCAAATTTTACTTTGCGTAAAACTACTCCTGTTTTAATTTTGTATGGTATCAAGTTGGGAAAACATTGGCCGAAAATTAATTTTCAGAAAATTTTAGGCGGAGGAGGAAGATGCCGAAAACTTCGAAAATTCGCTCTTATAGCCATGCTGCATGACTGTGGTTTTTTTTATTCTCTTCGGAAGAACATAATTTTTGAATTGATAAGGAAGAGGCTGAAGAATGGCATTTGGACCATATAGAATTGATCAATGTAACATAATACCAACAGTCTATCAAGATCTATTATGCCTGCAGTACTTGAAGTTCCTATTCCGGACTTTCACTCACTACCAGCAGCGAGTGAAATACCAATCCCATAAAATCACAATTCCAGTGTATACTTATTACGCAAAGCCCCTCATAAGTGGACTAGGAGCCTTAGGTGTTCGCTTTGTCACTTCTAAGATAAACTTCAATATTTTCATCAATACGTTTTCCGCATTGAACATCTAGAACACGGTTCACCTTGAATCACCCGGAAATACCCAAAAGAATAATAAAAGAGAGAGGTGGTTTCTGAATAGCCCATATAAATTTCATCGAATTCCCATTTGCCAGGTGGTACAACTGCCTCGCTATGGATATTGCGGCTCAAGCACACTCTTCAGGAAAAGTTGTCGACTACTTTATACAGAAGCCAAGCCGCCCTTTTTCGTTTAATTCTTCACTTGTTTTTTGAACTGCCCAAGTTTTCGGTTCTCAAAAACTTTACCTTCTTTTTATTCATTGTAACCGGAGTTTATTTAGTTCACATACAGTGATTAGATCCTGCAGCTCTTCAACAAGGTATTCCTCGTTCATTATTCTTAATTGTCGAATGCGCCGATACCATTATAACCTATTCTATCAACGTAGCGTTTAGTTTAGATTGTTGTGGACAGATCTTATACCCTTGTGAACATACAATCTTGAGCACGACTCAAGGTCGAGCCACATCATCCATGGAATCACTAAACCAAATGATTTGAAACGTCTCTTCCCAGCCACTAGTCTTGACAACTTGAATGAAGAATGGATCCTAATTTATTGTATATCTATTAATATATTTGGTAGAGTCTCATCAACATATTTTGAATGGTGCTTATGAAACTCGCACTGAAGCCTTGTGACCCAAAAACCTCTTGTTAGTTTCAAAAAGAGCGAATGAAGGCATTGCGCGATGGAAGGCGAAGGAAATCATAAGGGGCTGGGAAACAGTGAAAGAAAACTCGAGGTAGGGTTTTGGTCTTCCAACCTTTGGAAAACGTGCTTTGTGGTTCTGAGGCTGAAGGAGACCTCTGTTAACCATTCTCGTCTACGCTTTTGTTGTGAGGCCTATCTCACCTATTCACCTCAGCTGAGGTGAGCTATTCACTGCCGGCTATAATGTTTTGACTATTTAGAACACAAGGGATCCCTGACCCATTTCCTTTTGCCCGGCCATTAGTCCTACTGAAAGAGACGGGAGGTCGGAGCGCTAATGGTTTCGTAGACCGGAAGATCATTTTCCGCATTTTCTACCAGCCAAGAGTAACACGCGGATGACATCTTCGTCACAGTTTGGCGCTCAGAGTCTACCAAGACGAAGCCACTGTTGTATCGTGTAGGTGCGAGTAGAAGTTCATAACCAAATCAAAATTTGAAGAAAAAAATCAAATTTACTTATACTGACTACATTATACCTATAGGCGTGTTTTTGAATAAATCAACAACAACGACAATTGGTTTTACTACAAGCTTAAGACAGCCTTTGAAGGCGGTTTGGTTTTTGGGCTATTCGCTAAGAAACGCAATGAGTTTGGGCCAAAAAAGCAGTGATTTTGGGCCAACGCCCTGGACCAAAAGTAATGGGTTTGGGCCAAGATGGAAATACCTGATCAGAAAATGGCAGAAAATGTACATTAGATGACCCTAACGTCGGAATTGAATAATTCATCTCAAGTGAATTAGGTGGCTGGATTTATCATTATCAGTCATTTATCGTTATAAATTTCCTTCTCGGCGATGTTGGGTCTGTAGTTTTTTGTCCTTGTCATTTTCATATTGTTTTTCCGAAGCTCCAGGGCATCTATCATTAAACTTGCAAATGCGTTGTAAACCAAGCCAGGCGGGAGAAAGCTTGAAGGAAAAAAGCTGTTTAGCCGCTTGCCTTCTTTAGAAGATATCTGCCACAAACACATTGCTGGACGCTGGCCCAAACACAGGCTTCCGACGACCATTTACTTTCGAACTCATTGCGCCTCTCCAGAAAGTCTTTGCGCATGGTCTCCGCATGCGCAAACTTGAGATTCTCATCAAACACTCAACTTTTACTAAATATTTATACCTCACTTGTTTCTCCCGTGTTTGGTAGATATTGTTCTATTCACTGTCATTCGTACCTTACACTAAAAACGTTGACTGCACCAGCCAATAATATATGATGTATGTGATGAAGCTATCTGCTGCCCCCTTGGCCTGAAGATCTTCTTTCGTTGACCTTTACAGAACAGCTGATTGCGGTGCCGGTACGTTTAGGCAAAGCTGTGGTGACAGAATGGTGACGGCGCACAAGATCTACTCTTTAACCCTTCGTTCAACACCGCTCAGTCGTTCGGGCGTTGCCTATACGCAACTCCCGGCGGCCTACTCGACTTCTTGATGTGCTGTAGTTCGTGATGATGTTCGATGGATTGGTACGGGCACGAATACTAAACTAAACGGTAGGGGTCACGGGCTCAGGTGGATGATCTGGCGTCACCGGGTAACCACCACCCATTCCCTCAAGCTATGTAGTAACTTTTCACTTATAGTCAAGCGTTAGACATAAATCAATCAATCAATCAATCATTCACATGCTTATTTGAAATAACATAAATACATTTTACAACAAATGGAAAGACATGATACTGTTATGGTAAAAATCGTCAGCGGGAGTTCCGCTAACATGAATACATCTTATAATATTTATTATAACACTGCTAATACAGTTACACTTTTTTCTAAGGATCCCAAATGTTGAAAGAATTGAATAATAATATGTACTTTTTTTTGCAGTTCTTATTAGGTAAAGTTAGGTATCGTAATTCAATTCTGCGATGAGATCCTCTCTGTAACGCCAGGCGACTTTACAGCAGTAGCACAGTTGAGACCAGCCCTCCTTCCCGTTCAGCAGGTGCAACATTTCACCTCTGGACAGTTCACGCCTTCCCAAAATAAGTTTTTCCATGATACCCTAAGATTGGGCAGTGTGCTGTGCTCTGTCGTTTCATTCTCGTGCCTCGGTTACAGAGAACACAAAGGTAAGTCCCACCCTCCGCCCAAGGCTTCCAATTTACGTTCAGCAATTCCCCCTCTGCACTTCATGATATTCGCCGCCTCTCTCAAGGTACGGCTCGGCAGGTAATCAACGGTATGGTCGAAGTGCTGGTAGAGAAGATGATACTGGGCAGTGGCGGGTCTCATCCTCAAGAACTCCAAGCGACGCTCCCGCTCATGCCGAATCTCCTTCCGCAAATCCAAGAAACCGGGGAGGCTCAACTCAAGATTGTCTTCTTAATAACTTTTTAATTGATTTTTTTGGTCTTTTTTCAACGATTTATTTACAGGAACAAATTTGTGGTGTGCGCCATTATCGTGGGAATATTTAAAATTAAATAAACGTGCGGTGTGTTGTTTAATTACAATGTGGTGTACCTTACCCGAGGGTACGGGTACGGTATGACTGGTAGGTACGGAATGCTGGAATGTTGGATTCACCATGTCTTCCCGAAGCTTTCGTAAATAAATCAGTAGAGAAATTATTTGTATAAGCTCAGCCCCTCCGAACTAATCAAAAACTATTGTTACACTCAATTTCCCCATTCTTTTTACCCCAATGTGGTAATCTTAGACTCTATTCCAGAAAATTACAATAACGCTAATATCAGATTAACCAGAATGAGGAATTCGAACACGACCACTGAATCTTTCATTACTCTGTTCTCATGATCTTTTCTACTGATTAGGTGTGTTCATATTCTGCTTCCATCTTGGTAGTTGAATAATATGAAGGATTTTAAGAATGTTGATGGGTTCTATTATGGAAATAAAGGGAAATTGTTTAGCACGACGTCAGTGGCCTCCATCGACGAGGTTATGACGTCGGTTTTCCATTTTCCGGGGTTTCGTGAAACATGCAAAACACGAGTTTGAAGGACTTATTATCCTCCCGGTGGGAGATTGAAGAGGGTGTCCGCTTTTCAGCGAGTGCACCAGCCCTGAATAAATAATTTCGCGGCACCTCAACCGTCGACTCCCCCGTCGAGACTCCCCAGGGCTTTCCATTGAGACTCCATCGTTTATGCTGATTATGCCAGAGTATAATCGAAGAGTGATGATCGGTATATTGGAGAGAAGCTCTCCAAGATATTTCTTACTGGCTGATATCCGCTGGTTATATAAATCCAAACTACCGAATGCAGGCAAGGGGGATGTAGTTCATATACAAACTGAAAAAAATGGCAAGTCCGCCGAAATCAAAATGACCAACATTATGCGTTTCAGACATTAAGCAACAGACCAACTTCATTTTGACGGTCTGCACCCAGTTCGTTGAAATCTTGTCGATGCCGCAACCATCACCTACTTTGACTTATTTCCTGTTACTCCTAAAAGGAGCATAGGGCCTCAGCAAAGTTTCGCCATCCCTCTCCGTCTTCCGTCAATGCCTTGACCTCCTGCCACGACTTCCCGACCCGGCCAACCTCCGCCTCCACAGATCTTCTCCATGTCACACGTGGACGCCCTCGTCTTCTATAGCCCTGCGGATTCCAGTCCAATGCTCCCTTGTCTTTCCTTAGTGTGTGGCTGGTCCACTTCCATTTTCTTCTCAAGATTTCAACTGAGATGGGCTTTTGGCAAGCCCTTTCCAGAAACTCATTGCTGTAGATACCATCAAGCTAATATACACCAAGGATTCGTCGCAGGCAACGATTTGCAAATACCTGTAGCCTTCGGGTCAGTGTTTTTGTAGCTTTCCAGGTATCGGCATCCAGCCACACAGAAGAACAGACTTTATAATAGAGCTGAACAGACACAGCTTTGCCCTACGAGAAATAATTCTATTTATCTTAGAAAGCGCCATTTAGCTTTCTTTTTCTGCTCCTTACATCTTCATATGCTCCCCCCTCCGGCATCAACGCTACATCCCGTGCCCATCTGTTCCAGAACTTCTCCATCCACCATCAGGTTATCTCTCAAGGCCAGATGTACCCTTATTTCCTTTGTCTTGTTGACGCTGATCTTGAGACATGCAATGGATGAGAGCTTACTTAGCTTTTCGAGCTTGAGTGCCATACCACAGAGCCTGCAACAACATACACAAGTCATCTGCGTAATCTAAATCTAAATCACTGGATTCCCCTCTTTCTTCCTCCTAGCCCTCCTCACCAGCAAATCCGAAACTAAGGGAAAGAGGGTCGGAGAGAGTGCGCACCCCTGCCGACATCCAGCGCTTACAGCAGCGGTGTTGGGGGGGGATTACCCGCAACCATAGCACCTATTTATTTTTCCAGAAACAAGACTTTTTGGCCCTGAACTGTGCGGTGTTGTTAGAGACCGACCGATCTGAAACGCGACCAGTTTGAGAACTCCATCTGTGAATAGTTGTTTTATGGTATATTTTAATACAAAAGCCTCACCCAATCAATCCTTTCAGAAACATTTTGCGTAGTTAAGAATCATATCAGTTGATTTTTGGAGATATGTAATTTTGGAGATGTTTCGTGTTCGAATTCCTCATTCTGGTTAATCTGATATTTGATTTCGGCGGACTTGCCATTTTTTTCAGTTTGTATATGAACTACATCCCCCTTGCCTGCATTCGGTAGTTTGGATTTATATAACCAGCGGATATCAGCCAGTAAGAAATATCTTGGAGAGCTTCTCTCCAATATAACGATCATCACTCTTCGATTATACTCTGGCATAATCAGCATAAACGATGGAGTCTCAATGGAAAGCCCTGGGGAGTCTCGACGAGGGAGTCGACGGTTGAGGTGCCGCGAAATTATTTATTCAGGGCTGGTGCACTCGCTGAAAAGCGGATGTATGGGATACCTTATAGGAATTATATATTATCTGACTCAATTAAATGCAACCATCATTTAAAAAAAAAACTCCAAATTTGATGGTTTCCGTTTCAAGGTATGTAGAATCCGAAAATGGAATAAAAAATTTCTGTCCGTTCGCCGTACTTCGCACTTTCCTTAGTTACCATGAACCAAAATGAATGAAATTTGCCTAGTTGGTCCGCGAAGCTCAGCGTTACTCTCAGCCATCTCTGACGGGATTAAAATTAAGGGTTGAAATTATTTCCGAGATATTATTTAATTTGACAGGGACTAAAGGATTGAAATTAAGGTTCGAGTAAAAAATCCCCCGGGACATACCCAATGAGGTCAAATCCAGGGTTATAGAAACAAAAATAGTAATTTAAAAAAAAAATGTAGCGCAGTCCAGCTGTGTTGTTCCCCACAATATGACTAAACACCACAATTACACGGACAACCGTTCAGAGGCCAGACAATCATTCCAGCATCGTCATATTTGTTTTGTTTATTTACTGGGTTTTCCGACGTGATATACTGACAGGATCATAACAGTTGAAGCTAACTCCAAATTCCGGTGGTTGAAGACACCTCCCACCATAGCTGTGTGTGCACCATAGAACGTGCATAGTGTGTACCATAGAACGTTTACCTTATTCAGTATTCAATCAAACAAATTTTCGTTTGTGTACTACTGAGAATGTTCCATGGGTCTCCAATGCGTTTTTCGTCTTTATTCGCGAGCCAAGTTTTGTGAAACCCGATTCACAAGAATCAGTCGGTGATTAGGTAATGTGACATTCGGTGATTCCATCCCCTAACGAGCGTCATGGTATCATGACGTGCCAGGCAGGCTTTTTCCCACTCACTCTCACTCCCATTGAGCCCTATCGCATATCTACACAACGGATCTCCTTAAAAAAGAAAATACAGCGAAAAAAAGGTGCCAAATGGCTGAGTGGAATTCCCTCTCGGTTCGGGGAATGAAGATGAAGTTGGAAGATACATTATTAGCTGTATAGCAGAGGAAGCTGCAGGGAAAAGTTGTCCGTCTAGTAGAGGGAGGAGAACCCTAATGACGACAGCTATCGTTGATGGCGTCATCATTCTTCCCATCTCGACTCCTTTTCAGTGCACAGATAAGCGCTCATGATTCTCAATCCCCCCCTTCACGTCTTATATCCTCCCTTCATTCCTATAGGGCTCTTTTTAACACCCCTCCTTGACAAAAAAATCTCTAATCTCAAAATGATGTTTTTTGAGCGCTCTATTCCACTAACGGCAATTCTTGTTGTGAAAGAGCACAGAAGACTCGTATCTGTGACAATGGAAGAAGGGTTGCACAATATCTTGACCGTTTCCTCCATAGAAAGCGACACTTATAACTGCAATGAAACACCGAAATTACGAGGTAAGATAACTTCATTACAAAGTCGTAGCTGATACATTCAAATCTGCATAGTCCGACATTTCCGGTCTGATAAGTTCGGTGATCAGACCAGCTGGCTCGCGAAATGGAAGGTGGAATAGCCCCAAATAGGAATAATATTTGGGCAGTTGTGAACTGAGCCCAAATCCGGGTGAAAAGAGCCCAGAGGGAAGAGGGATTTGATTGCGACTCGAACTGGTGCTCCGACCACCGACAGCTCCGACAAGCCGAGATAACGGAAGTGTGAAATGGGCCCGCTTCCGTCTTCCAATGGGATCTGTCGGACCTTCATGCAACTGTTTATTTGTAACCTACGTCCTCGTACCTCCTATAATGTCGTTAGTCGAATGCGATGTTCTCATCGGTCAGCGGGGGAATGTCCTGCTTGAAACCGAGCGACGCAAATTTCATAGATGCACGTACGTACTTATGCCCTATCAGAATCTCGGGTTCAAGTGCCTAAAAATTCCTTAACAATATAAACAAAAACCTATTCCGAAAAATGTCATTTTCCACTTCCCCAAATCAGGTTGTCTAATAAGACCCACGAGGGTTTATTCCATCCTTTTTGTATTTTTCATATCTTTCTTATCTGCCATCTATAGAAACGAACCAAGTATCGGAAACCAAAAAGTGCTAGAACTGACCCATGAACTCTACAGAAAATAAACGCCAACATGCGTAGGTACGTATGGAGTAGGTTTGATGAAATGTTTTACCTACCGTTTATTTATTTACTTATTTTATTTATTTATTTGGTAGGAAAAGGCATTTTCCAAAGCATTAGGTACTCAAAGAAAAAGAAATAAAACGCACTATAATGACAGGAAGCGTCGAAATGGCCAACTGTGTCCTAACATGGCAACTATAATATTGCAGTTAGAAACCGCAACTATAATATTACAGTTAGGAACCGAAAATAGTGTCATATTAGGGGATCATCTGGGTCAACAATCAGATATGTTAAGGGGAATATTTGATTCCAGGGTAACACCAGCACAGGTGTAATGAGCTGGGATAAAAGACGAAAGCATTCGCACGTCCAGTGGATAAAATAAAAATAATATATCATTTGAAAAAATGTTTCCCTTATTGCGGAAACCCAAAGATCATGGGTATGTCTATTCCATGATAGTAAACCAATGAAACGCCTACGTAATTGTTTATGGGTCATCCTCAACTATGTGGATGGTAGGATCGTACTCGTAAATCAGAAAAAAAGGTAACAGGATTCACGACTTCAGCTATACTACATATAATATTGCTTCACTGATCTTCAACAGGCTCTGTATCAAATTTCAAATGCGCTGTAGGTAATAACTTAACTAGTCCTACCTACTAAAAGAAAAAAGGTTCAACCGTCAAACAGTACAAACGGGTTTCAACCTCGAGTTGAATTTATTACGTTTTTCCTTAAGTACGAAATTGTTTATCCAGACGATGTCGTTAGGTAGTTTGTTTATTAATATCACGTTACATTTTTTTTCTAGTGAAAAAAATTGGGACACAGATTTTTGGTGGTGCCTGTAGCCGCTCGTCTTATCTCCGGTGGTCCGGGTTCGATTCCCGGCTGAGAAAGGAAATTTTTTCAAGGAGAAGGCATTTGCTAGTAAAGCTGTGAATATTACGAATTGGAATATACCGTGAATTGAGATTTGTAAAACGAATTCAATACTAATTTATTTAATTTATACCTGTCAGATTATCAAGATTGGGACTGCATTCAACACTTCGCGTCCATAAAACTCAAGATGGCAGTTGAATATTACCCATGTTTGAAACACCCCGATTCATCATACTAATATCTCATTCCGAGTCATAGAAATTCCATGATTATTCGACAGCAATTTCGACTTCACAGTTGGAAAGAGCAAGTGAAAATTTAGGGGAAGGAAAAGGAAGCAGCGGAAAAAAATCACATTTTTCCCCCAATTTTAAAAAGCGTTCTCAGGGGGTACTGTGCCGGAACCATCCAAATACCCCTAAAATCAAAATTTCAGATTAATCGCAATTTCGAATCAGACATCATGGAACACATTCTGTTCTGTGTGTCGGTCGGATCGCAGTGGCTTTATCATTACCACATCGGAAGAACAATAAACTGAAACTGGGAGGGTATGTGGGGGCTTGGACACAGATGGTCCCAGATATTCTTGATTAAAATCTGACATCGGCATAGGTGTTTTCAATCACAGGGGGTTTCACGAGTTTGTACTCGTACATATATCTGCAGCTTTTGGGGAACTGTGTAATGATTTAGAATTTCAACGATCGGGGATGTAGGTAGGTGTAGAAGGGCCATATTCACAATTGGAAAACGCTCTACTGGAGAGGTCTACCTAACCACCAGGCTTAGCGTCGATTATCATCCAACGTTGTTGGGCTGGGCTGAGTGGAGGGCAAATTTTCACTATTAAAACAATGGAAATGGTCGAAGCAGCAGGAAACCCGCAGCCGAATAGGCTTCTTGGGAGAGATAGCCCTTGGTCCTCCCATTGTCATGGTAATGCCCCCTTCCCAATTCCTGACAATAGGCCAATTGGCGGGATCGGAAATTGTCCCAGGACAAAGATGGGACAAGGGCTCTGTGTCTCTCGATATCGAGTCGTTCGAAATGAGAGGCTTTCAAACCTATCGTTCTCCCTCCCGTTTGGATTACGCTTTCGGAATATTATAATCGGGAAGGAAATGGGTTTTGAAATACGCGATCATTCTGAGAATAGGAGGAGGTTTCAGGTTGAGCGATTATTGATGGTTCCGACCTCCCCAGTTTTCCTTTCTTGCTTCGGAAGATAACGAGTTGGAACATGGAAGGAACACGAATAAATTAAGCCGGCATACCACGATCCAACGTTTACCAACTGCAAGTTTCATCTTTGCCAAAAGTTCACGTACAATAGATTTTCCAAGCAACATAAAATATATATAGAGACCACAAAACATAATCCAACGGAATTTCATCGAAATCGTTAGAATAACAAAATTATTTAACGAAAAACAAACCCGACTTCAAAAAAGCTGTAGACTAAAAATTAAAGAATCATTTCTACGCTGAAAATTTCAACTAAAATGTATAAAAACCGAGGGATGCAATATGAAGGCTGTGTGTGGTTTTTAGTTGAAATTTGGCCTCGACTTTAAACATTTTGTTGGACTGGCTTTGAATAAATTATCCACGTTTGTTCACTACAAAAATTATTATTTACTTTTATAGTTTTATACAGCTTTTTTGAAATAAACGTTGTTTTTGTTGTTTTGTTAAAGAAGTTTTTATTTGTTGTTTTTTAGTGCGACATTTTTAGTGATATCGATACCTTATGCTGTCAAGTACAGATACCATCATTACTGGGGCATCCACAGTCTTTGGCAGACTATTTTCTGTCGTCAAATCCTGCAATGTCTGTCAAGCACTAAAAATAAAATATTATAACTGGCCTAGTGCAGGCCCAGTACTAATTTTTTTTTAAATTACAAAACAAGTATGGGACCACCGGGGGATGATCCTCTTCCATTTGAAAAAAGATTCATGTAGATCGGTTCAGTAGTTTCGGAATAATCGCTGGGCAAAATTAAAAAATAAACAAATAAATAAATAAAAATTTAAAAAAAAACAGAAACAAGTCCGAATTGAAAACATCCTCCATTTTTCGAAGTCTGTTAAAAACTGGAAATGTGAGTATTACACATGGGTTCCTATGTTTGCGCACGCGCAGACGAAATTTACCTAGTCATGTGTGGACCATAAAGTAAAGCAAAATCATCAGCGTCAGAATTTTCCAATTTTTCTGAGCTTTCCCAACATCAAATCAACCAGTGAACCTTGATTCATCCAGGACGCCACTGATTCACTACAAGAAAAAGTACTCTTGTAGTTTTACAGATTTACTGCCAATTTATACTCCAAATTCCAGTTCGCTATAGAATATAATGTGCAACAGCCACGTTTTATTTACCTACGTAAATGTTCTCACTATTTGCGTCTAATGGCCTGCAAAATGCTCCGCCCTCTTCTACAATTTGGTACAAATCTACACCCTCCCCTTTCTCTACTTTGATTTTCTAACATTTTGTTTCACTGAAACCATTCTATAAATTCGACCTTGTTAGTCAAGGGTTCAGCCGCAAATGCATGGAATATATTCCATTATGACAGCGTATTACCTAATAAGGCCTAGCTCATCGTAAACTGCTTTGTCGGGCATTAGGTAATCATCGGGGGTTGCAAGTCAAATGGCAGGCGGATGGAGAACTGCTCGCTCTGCTGCAACGCGGAGCTGGCGGTACACGCTATGCAAATATGTGCGACAGTTTGCATATTAGCGGAGACACCTGCCTGATAAGCTGCAGACGGAATGAATCAGCCTGATTGTTACGTCATTGTCAAATCGATTACTGTTATGATGACGCAAGCACAAACGTGTCTCCACGGATGATTATCAGTTTGATTTTAACGGGATACCCGGTAGTGTTGTCAGGTACCGAGATTGTGTGTTCTATATTAATAGTCTATTGTATTCTGTGGGAATGTACCGATATCTAATAAACCTAAATGGACTGATGGTATTCAAATCAACACTGGCGAAACTTAAGGGGTGAGACTCCAATTCTAACATGCCACACAAAAAAGAAGCCGAACAAGTTCGACTCCCTACTTTACCCTAATGTACTTTAGTTTACCATAATATATTTTACTTTACCCTAATGTACTTTACTTTATCCTAATGTACTATACTTCATCCTAATGTACGGAACAAATTTACTGTGACATTTGTTCGGCACAGGGCGTGCCTCCTGGCACCGGCCTTTTGCACATCAAGGGCCCATATTTCGTTGGCCCCAAGAAGAACCGGTGGACATGTTACGAGGGATGGCCCTAAAAAGGGCCGTTGACAATAAGGCCTTCAGGGGTCAGGTGGTCTGTGAGATGAAGGTGGAAGTTCCCTTAGCTCACAGAATTTTGGAGTATCTTCAATGCTATGAGTAGGGTAGGGTGTACATTTGAGGAGTTGAACAGACCGATGGTAAATAATTGTGTTTCGTCAACTGCTATGGCGGGCGGGGGGGGGGGGTATATGAACGATCAGAAATTGAGCCAATATTATATTTGTTCGCTGTGGGTTTAACGGGTGACTAGCTAAACCACTAGCTCCACTTGCTTTTACTGAACCCTCTTGTGAGTTTGCGCGACTGACTTGGCGAACTTGGAAACCACTTGATCGTCACGAGCAGAGAGAATGGATTTGGCCGGAAATTTACATTGAGAGGAGGAGGAACGCGTCCGAAGCTAGAAATCAAATGATTTTATTGGCTACCGCTGACGGGAGATGGTGGGGGTATCGTCAGAAAGCGGTAAGACGAGAACCTAACCAACCTGTCGACTAGAAAACCGCCCGGAAGTGATCAGAAGAACACAGCGAACACGATGACATGGATACTATACAGCCAGAAGAGTCAGCAAATCCACTGCGAACGCCCAAGTGACTTTCTGGTGGTTTGCGAGTGGCTTTTGTGTTTTGAACCTGTTGTGTGGGAATTCGTGTTGGTCGACACGAAGCTCAGGGAAAAACGCTGCTGTTGAATAGGCTGACGGGATGGTGAAGAGTTGATACGAAGTTGATCTTGGATGGGCTGACTGGAATGTAAGTAGCTTGGACAGAAATATATAATTTGGAAATTCGCTTGGACACGTGAAGGTCGCGGGCCCGAATATCTCTTAACATGCGTGTCCTGTTATAGTGGGAAGTCAACACAGAGTTTCTTTAAAAATCATTTGCCTCAATTTGTGAGCGTCACGACACCAAAAGCTTCGTCTCGAGCATCGGTTGCTCGACCCCAGATATTATGAATGTTATCAATGTTATCAACCTTTTCATTCATTTTTTTTCTCACTTATTCGGTGGTTAATACGTTCTGTCATATATAAACAAACAAACACACAAACTCCACATATATTGGGAGCGAAATGAACTGAACCTGTTGATCTACAGGCACAGCACAGTCTGTAACTGAACTAAGGAGAGCTGGACGATTGAGAAAAGGGGCGACGGCATTGCTCAAATAGCCCGGACGTTGACTTGCCCGATTGCTAGTATTCACGGGGTAATTTCGTGCTGGGTCTATTGAGATGAACCTGGATATCTGATAACGAGGTGATCAGAGCGTTGTTATCCCACGGTTCCTGTCCCTGACTGTCAACCAGGATCAATGGTAATCGCGGTATATAAGCCAATTACGGGAGCAACTGCAGTATGAGGGGGTGGAGAGTGAGCCATATGACCCACTTTCGTTTAAGTTGGGGAAATCGACGGGTGGTCGGTAATAATTCGAAACCTCATTAGATGCAACATGGATACTTGCACCACGGGGAAATTGGAGTGTCGCAGCCATTTGTACCATTAACGAATTTGCTGACATAAAAAATATAATATTCCGCAACAAATATGCCACTGATTTTATTTAGAAATTGCTTCAAGAGTCCCGACCGATTTTCAATCTGAATAGTTTTCTGTTAGTGTTACCATCTAACTCTGGCTAGGACACATATACAGGTTAATTATTTTCAATGATGAACCTGGAATCGGACAAGGAACAAAATGTTTACCCGCACCCGCACCCACATCCACAACCTCCAGTACTCGATTAAGGGCTTTCCTGGGGGAAGCGCGAGGGATAACCACAGAAAACACTGATCAACGCAGAAGACTGATCCATACAGGCGAATAATAAACCGTTGTATATTAACTTGCAGCATTTTTCGAATTTTAATTGCCACGAACAATCCGGATCAATTTTCAGATTGAAAAGCGGATAACTTGACGATTTCTTTCCACCTTCAACTCACTAATACGAAAGGGAGACAACTAATAGAATTTTCCTAATGAGTCCTTTGAGTCGTTGTTGGAATTTTTCTGCTTGTCATGATTATTACTGAGATAATTATGAGTACCTATGTTATGGTAAAACAAAGTATAATGCTTGAAAAAGCTACATCCAGCTGGACGTACTCTTCCGAATGGTTTCACTCGCGATAAGGAGGTTCACAATTTCATTTCGTTCATTTGTTATACTTACAGTATGCGTACGCGAAACACTTCCCAAGCCCAGAATAAAATTATTATTATAATGATTCAAAAAATTATTATATTATTATAAATGTTTAAAAAGATAATAAAATATTATAATAATCAAATTTCCATGAAATTAACAAATAGGTACCTATGTAAATTACCGCTGTGAATTTCATCACAATCGATTGAACAGAACTAGGGTTTTGCAAGTGTCAAGGGCAGTCGAATGTTCCAGTCAAATTTATAATGACATTCATATGGGAACATCAAAATTCTGGAGCATACCTATGCATTTTGATCAGTCTGCCGTATGAATCTGATAAACTTATTGTTGTGTTAACCTTATTCATATACCACTCCAGTACTAGTTATAAGATTTTCACCAGTAAAGACCGAGAAACCGAGCTACGCATTACAAGAGACACAGCCAGGTACCTCTTCCTCCAACGGTCACCAAAGGTCATTCCGATGAGAACTGAGGAGGGTAGATGGCCCAAATGCCTAGCTCGGGATTATTCTTCCTATTCCTCACAAACGACTGCCTTCTCTCTCGAACCTTGCCAACTCAATCATCCAACCAACCCCTTCCCTCCTTAAGAGCTTTCAACGAGGTGAAAACCGGGCGAAAGCATCCCCTCAAAATACTCCTCGAGGTGCAAACCGGACGAGTATTTTTCCAGATATCCAACGAAGGTGAAAACCTGGCGGATATCTTCCTCACCTTTCAAATATTCAACGAGGTGCAAACTTGGCGAATATTTAATCTAAATTCCCTGAGGCGTATCCAAGGAGGTGAAAACCACGCGGATACAACACATCTCATATTCCTACCATACTCTTCTTTTCCAAACCTCCTATCCAATCAACCTCTTTCAAATTCAAAATTCCAACATCAAATTTTACTCCCCATAAAATTTTATACTCCAAATCAGAGCCATCACACTTATTATAACAGCAAAAAAGGAAAACGGAGTTACTGAAAAAAACTCGGCGCTTCGCGCCTCGCCAGGGGGGCAAGCCCCCGGATGCTTACCGTTTGGAGCCTGCGGCTAAAAATCGAGAAACATGGAACATGCTTTAGCTATGTCTTCTTTCTCTGTTTGTAAATGAGGGCTCGCGGTTCAGGTTCTTGCACAACTATAAAGGTTTATAGCACTTATGATTACTCACTACTTCTCAACTCACTATTTCTCACTACTTCTTATAGTTGTCATGACGGCAATGGATACGATGTATGTTTTCTAATTAGCTTCCCTGGTAATGAAGCTTCGACCCTCGCACATAAGATTGTTTACTAACCATTTATAACATCGCATTGTTGGATTAATATCTCGTAGATAAATATAAAACTGCGACATAAATGCGTGATAAATCGAGAGCTTTCCAACGAATGGAGAACGATTTTTGTCCGATGAAAACTAAAGAAGTTTCATTTCCCTAGAAATGACTCGGTTGTACGTGAAAATCATTAAAAAATTTCGTCACCCATTTTTTGTGACCATTTTTTGTGACCAACTTTTCGTGACACATTCCGCGTGACATTTTTCGGCTAGTTAGTCCAAGGCTAAAGCATGTTCCATGCTAATAGTATATTCTACTAATACACGAAAAACCTCTAAAAACACTGTTATACTTACCTGTTTCGGTGATCAAACCATCGTCAACAATAATTGTTTGCTACTGACGATAGTTTGATCACCGAAACCAGTATAACACTGTTTGTCGCGTTTTTTCGTGTATTAGTGGAAATAGACTATTTTTTTCAATAAACCCGTTTTTCTTGAAATGGGTTTCCACGATTTCTTCGCGAGTGATATAGTTCATACCAGCGAATTTTTTCGTTTGCCCGGGTACGTCGCACAAACGACAAAGTTTGAACGATTAAAAAATGTTCAGAATCTTTCAAGAAGCGACTGATGTAGATGCTATTTGTCATTACTCTCGAAAAAATAGTCTTTACCTCGCGAAACCCTTCTTTAAACAGTGGACTTTGATTCCTGTTATTGGCCGCTCTCCACCAACACACCCAAGTTTGGCAGAAGGGGCAAAACCCGAGTATTGGAACAGGTGCCTTTCTCCATTTTTCTCAATTACCGACCACCACCGCCTCCTCAAGATCCACATTACAGAAGAGTCTTCTCCCGCAGCATTTCCTCATCGAGCGATGGCGCTTTTGGAGCAGAAACCGCGGTGTTCGCTCGCCACCCTATCCTCTTCAAACATTTATCCATTAGGGCCGGTTGCTGCCTCCGGTGTCACGTAATGGGGGCGATATGTACCCCCAAACACACACTTCCACTTCGATTCCCCCCTCCCCACCCACAATAACCGAGGAAATGGCAAACGTGTAAGGTTGCAAGGTTTACACATTTTCAGTTGTATGAGCGATGATGTTGGTTGGAATGAGACGGTCCTTTTTCTGGAAACTGAATCTCAAAACACAAAATGATGAGAAATGAGAACCCTGCATGCCGGTGCCAACATCGACAAGCTCCAATGGTGGGACATGAAGAAGACCTTAATTGTGGAAAATGTACCACCCACATATACGAAGATCGATTTAGTTCTACGTTTGTATCAACATCCCTCATTAGAATTTCTGCACTTCCCGTCATCTTTACGCGTTCAACCGTGAAAATGATTACGCCGAGATGATACGGCAAGACGGACCAGTGAGCTTGAGACTTCCCATAAACGTGCAGTAGGTACTTCCTGTACACAGGAAAAGCTACTTCTTCACGCACACGGGAAGAACCACGCGTAAAGGCCGGGACACACATATCCGGACCGCGCCCGTACCGAGCCCTCTCCGCATCACGGCCGAGTGTCGGTGACGGAGGTGAGAGGCCACACAGTTCCGGGTGTTGGCCGCGCATATGGTTCCGGCTCATACTCATTTGCCCTCCAAGACGCAGATATGTTCAGGAATTTTTCAGGTATTTGGGTATTTTGGCACTCGCATAGAGGAGAAGACGAGGGCTGGAGGCAAACTCGTCCCCAAAGAAGAATGTGGGTTCACAGTGCTTGGAAGAAAAGATGGGTTGAAGGGGAATAATTTGTCTCGCTGCTGCCTCTCTGATGCGCAAATCAGACGAAATTTTACGAATATTTTAGAATGTCGATGTTCACATTCAACCAGCTGGAACTGAAATTACTGGAGAAAATGAGGAAAGGAAATTCTGATCCGCACCGTGTCCGCGGAAAACTAAACTGAACTAGTCGGATGCGGTGCGGACACGGAAAGGAGATGTCGGCACGGAAAGGTGGGGACTTCCCGGTAAACTTCCCTCTTGTAACTTTCCATCCGTGTGCTGTCCAACATACGGCCGTGATGCAGTGCGGATATGTGTGTCCCGGCCTTAATACGTGTGAATGCTTCAACCTCATTGGCCCATCTTCCCGTATCATCGGCGTATCATCGCCACGGTTAAACGTGTAAAGATGACGGGAAGAACAAAAACTCTATTTGTAGATAAGCCATAACGTATCACGTTATAGTTACAAGGAAGCTTTGTGGCCATAGCTGTTCGATAGAATCACCACAAATTACCAATCATTAATCAACAACAAAAATTGTGTTGAATTTATCTTTTTTTGTGGGAGTGGAGAAAATGTTGATACATCTACTCATATTATGTAGGTACGGGTGGCAATTCGTTTTCTAGCTCTTTTCTTGATATCGCTGAAGTTATTATTTACCATTCAAACGATCCAATTCAAACGCTCCCAGAAAAAGAAGCCGAACAAATTCGAATATTCCGATCCGAAGAAAAAACCAACCGCCTCATCCGATTGGGCTTCTTTCAATCTGATTTCTTTCTGACGCGCTCAACGAACATATAACCAATTTTCCGATACAATCAGATTTGTAACTCTCTAGAAGCCATTCATCCGAAGGACGATGGAACCATTAATTTGAAATACCCAGTCAAACTCTGCAAGTACCAGTTTTTACTCTATTTTTTTCCTTTTTTTTTTCTTTTATGAAATTTGTTACCTTCTTTCCCGGTCTATATTTAACTGCGGGCCTCTCCAAGGTTTCTTTTTTCACAATAATCAATAATGAAGCCTTATCATTCCTCTGATTTCCCTCAGGTAGTGGCTGTCGGGAGATGTCCCCGGGTAGGGGAGGATCGATGTATTGGGAGACCCATTCCATCAAATAGCCATTCTACGGTGGCGGTCTCTCGGGGCGGTTTGGTGGATATTATTGGTTCCTGTTGAGGGTTCATTATCATGGAAGCATTCCCCCCCCCCTCCTTTTCCACACCAGCGTCAACATAATCGGCACCCCACACCTCAACCTCATTCAAATAATTAAACGGTTTGTTGACAAGCGCTGATGCGGTGTATGTCCCCGGATGTTTGAATTATCATTCACCTAATTGTCGTACTACAAATTGTACATTTTCAGTCCATCAAAGAACCCCTCCCGCCCCACAACCATTCTACCGCTTTGCTAAACTTTAAGAGGCTCCACGCCATAATCATAGGTCCCCACATCTATCTATTCTATTCTATCTATTCCATCACATCTATCCACATCTATGCTATCCATCTATTCTATTCTGTCTACCTATCTATTCTGTCACATCTATTCTATCCACATCTATCTATTCTATCTAGATCTACATTCGTATATTCCAAGCACCCCCTCCGCAACTTTCGAAGGGTCTTTCTGTAGGTAGATTTGTATAATGATTTTGAGTTGTGTCACGTATCGCAAATGACGGATAATGAGTTTTTTGAGCGATAATCACCGTAACTTACTACAAACATTCCATTTTTTTATTATGTTTTTACACGTTTTAGACAATTTTCATTATTTTGAGCGAGGGAAAGCGGATTTACACATTTTCTACCACGCTGAACACTAATCATGAAAAGAAAAAATGAGAAATTCAGCTCCTTCAGGTAGTTGTGTGTGTGTGTTCGTGCGTACACATTTTTGCGAATCTACATAACTCCAAAATGGTCCAAATAAGCTCAAATTTTGGTGGTAGGTCGGGGTTAGGTCCTGGTTGGTCCCATATGGTTTTCGCCACATTCGGATCAGTAGTAGATACTGCGCAGGCGCGAACGTGAAAAACGTCCAACCAACATTCATTATTATAACTCACTAACCCAACGGTTCAAATGTTGATGGTAGTTCAGGGTTAGGTCCTAGTTGGTCCCATATGAATCTCGTCGCATTCGTATCAATAGTAACGACTGCGCATGCGCAACCGTAGGTAAACACCGTTGACCTGCCATAACCATCTTTCTTTAATCGAATAGTCTCTCGTGTTTCATAAATTATATTTAGATCATTGTTCAAACCTTTTTAAAGTCGCTTCCTAATTTACACGGCTCCTAATTAACAATTCAATTCTTCCTAATTAACAATTAGCGACTTCCTAATTAATTACGAAGTCGCTTCCTAATTAACAAGATTGCTAATTGAAAACACCCTCTCGACCTATACCCTACAAAATACTACCTATTATTTAACATGAACAGCTAATTACACCAATTGTACAAAGGCTGAGCCACGTAATCCATGGATTACTCTACAAGTCTACACCATAATGTTCCAACTATACTTTCTCAATGCGAAGAGTCTTTGGCCACAATACTTTGCCTCGCCAGTTCTTATTAGATTAAAAGCAGCTGATCACGGCCGTGTTACAAATGTGGAACAACATGACCAGCGTCGTTCTCCATCTACATTAGTTGTGTACCTTTAGAATGTGGATTTCATGTACTACTTAGAATTTTAGCAGTCAGGCAACCGAAAGCATAGCGCCGTGGTAGTTTTCTGTTTACACCAATTACCAAAACGGCGGAATGCTGAGAAGAGATAACAGCACCTAAGGCGGAATCGCCCATTTTAAACCACCTTTATTCAAAATAAATCCAAGAACGTACTTGCTGGGTATTTGAAATTGAGTTCTCCTCGATGTAAGATTCGCAGTTGAGGCATGGGGGGCTTTGCCCCCTCAACATGGCCGGAAGTAGCAGCACCACACCCCAACACGCCCCCAACATCTTCTCTGAAACAATCGAAATCCATAACATCATACAGTGAAATGTTTAAGTGGAACTAGGAGAAAGGTTCAGTTAGGACAGAAGTTGCAATACATCACGGGGAACGTACAGTTAGACCGTTGTCTTTGTGAAATGTACCTATTTGAAGACTGACTTTCAACAACCGTATGGCAGGCACTATCAACCCAAGCAACTACCGGGCTGGCTCAAGGGGGGCAATAGAGACAAAACTATGTGACTAGTGATAATGAATAATATATATATTATTGACTGGAATGAAGGCTACATACCTATAGGCCTGAAAAATGTACTTTTATTTTTCTGCACCACCCACAATCTCCTGCAACAAGGAGTTTTTAATACGTGGTTTTTAGAAGTTTCGTGCTAGGGTGTGACGGTATATGGGAATCCCGTCCATCTTGGATGCTGGCTCTTCCCGATCTTTTTGACACGCGGCTGAAGGGGCGGTTGATTCGCGGAAACGAATCATCAACTCCTGGAGGCAACGCGTTTTAAAAGATCGGGAAGAGCCAGCATCCAAGATGGACGGGATTCCCATATACCGTCACAAGGGTGACGTCACACTGGGCAAAGGGGTCACTCCCAGGTGGAAGGGCTGTAGTGACGCCACTAGTGCACGAAACTTCTAAAAAAACTTCTAAAAACTACTTATCGTAGGATAGTGCGGTTGGTCAAAATTCTAAGGATGACATCTACTTTCATTTTCAAAAACAAACTAGGATGTGTGGTTATTCCCCATTGTACCGCACTACCGAGAGGGTTGTTGAAATCTCCTAATAAAATGAATTCCACAAAGCTACGGACTTTCATTGTCTTTTCTCAAATTTCAAGTTATTGGAAAGAAGAATCGTGGTAATATAATATATTTAGAAACCAAAGGAAATACTGAATTTTGAAAGCCATATATTGTAGATATAGCATAGAGCAAGTTGGGGCTGGCTACAACATACAACAGGATACAACGTACAAAATCTTCGGTCCCCTTAAGTGTTGAGGGGAGAATACCACACTGAAGGTCTCAATGCCCGTTATAGGTATCAAACGTACCTCCTTCTAGCTACAAACCGGTTAGAACGTAGTACGTTGTCAATACTTATGCGAATATCGGAATGGTATAATGGTTACAACGTAATTTCAATTGCCACTTGGTTGAAAGTATATTATAACCTATCAACGAACAAAAACTAAAAGTCCATCAATCGTCACCTGTTATATACATAACAGGTTTACTACTTTCACGAATTTCATCATAGGATTTCCAACATCTACTGGAAAAATCCTAGAACCTCATCCTGAACCATGGATTTCATGTTATTTGTATTCTAAATTGCAAATGATCGATACTTCAATCAATGGTAAATCATATCAATTTGAAATCGGAACTCCTGGATCATTCGTAATCCGGAACTAAATGGGACTTTCCTTGGAGTCGTGGCTAAAATACCAGTGAGGAGTCAAAAGAAAAAAAATCGAGTGAGACAATTTCCCTTGTACGGATGAGTCAGGATCCCTCATTTTCCTTTCAAGAAAGCCTTTAGTAAGATAAGGGTTCGAAGAGGACCCTTGGGAATGGAGAAGAATCGCTGGCCCTATCGGAGCCGTCCAATCTTGTGTCCATCAACACCAAAGAGCTCGGAAAGGAGACGGCGCGGCGAAGCTCTGCGAGGGTTGAGATCAACTTTACTAAAATCCAAGTTGTCGATATATCCTGATAAAAGGATGAAAACCATGATGGTCGACATATGAGAAATAGGCGAACGACTCACGGTTACAGTTTCAAAAGCGAAAATACCAAACCCATTATGATGACAAACGATAAATTGAAAATTATTCGGAACTGTAATAGAACACGAGAGCTTATAGTATACCTAACTAGCCAATTTGACAAAACAACGCAAAATTTCTTTACACGAAATATCCAAGGAATTCTGATCCGCACCTAAATACCTGCCTTCTTAGTTATTTTATCTTATTGTGGAATACCTGTTAGTTACTCAAAGTGTAGTTATTACATATAATATCATATATATTTGCAAAGAAGAAGCAACTACTCTTCTCTAATTCAATGTTCAAGATTTTTGATATTTCTGATTGGCTATTATTTACCAACGGAATTTTAGAAGGCCCAAACAACGACTGGCTATTTTTAGATGGATCTGCCTCATGATGGCTGTGCTGCATCCTTTCCACCATGAAAAAAAAAACAAAAACAAAAAAAAAACAGCAAATTATTACACAACGGTTTATTATTTACCTGTATAGATGCCCCTTCTGCGTAGATCACTGTTTTCTGTGGTCAATACCTACCCTCGTGCTCCTCCCAGGGCAGTCGTAAATCGAGTACTGGAGCCAGCCGGGCAATATTACAGTTTCAAAAATATGCAGTGGATTCAAGAATTCTATCATTAATAAATTATCGTTCAAGTACAGAAGTCCCTATCAACAAAATCCAGCGATCATTCTTCAAATGAAATAATATCATAGAACAACCAAATCGATTTCATTTACTATAATCAGGTGTTCCCTAGCAATGATATCTGGGCCGGATTTATACCGTTTAATTCACGATAATGTTGACGAAGCTGTTCGGTGCAAAGGAACGGCAGGACGTACAATAATCTCCGGCTCCGGGTGGTCTCAAAAAATTTGTTAGTTCGAGATCAATTTAAAAACGTAAAAAACCCATACCCTTCTATTGAAAGTTTTCGAGCTACGGAGTTCTGCAAATTTCAACCCCTATTTTTCATCCCTTAGAGTTAAATGACAGTAATGCCGAGCTTCCCGGACCAACTAGACCCCAAGTGGGCCTACGAACCAAATTTCATTAATTTCGGTTCATGGTAACTAAGGAAAGTGCGAAGTGCAGAAATTTTTTAAATTCCATTTTCAGATTCAACAACCTTGAAACGGAAACCATCAAATTTTTTTTCGGGGAGGGGGGGGATGATTTTTTTGCTCGATTCCAAAGGTTCACTATTAAAAAAATAACCAAAACATGATTTCCAGCTGTATTTTAAAACACCACCTACTTACTATACTTCAGTACAGGAGAGATGTCCCGAGGCGTGCGCCAGGGACATCTTGTATCTCCATTCGGTTATGAACCAATCGATTTCGGATGGATCCGCCTTATCATTCCTTGAACGCTTGATTGCTCGAAGAGGAAGTTCCGGATCGATAACCACCACGCTTAACGCTTCCAAGTCACGAAGTTCAAGGGATCAGCGGATGACCAAGTTCACAATTGTAATAATAGATGGCCCACTGACCCGGATCACCCTTCACACACCTGAACGACCAACAACAAAGCCCCTTCACCAAACAGAAACCAATCATATTGAATATCTT
The DNA here is from genome assembly GCA_954871275.1 of Leptopterna dolabrata. Classification (NCBI taxonomy): domain Eukaryota; kingdom Metazoa; phylum Arthropoda; class Insecta; order Hemiptera; family Miridae; genus Leptopterna; species Leptopterna dolabrata. The sequence continues at coordinate 10,278,317 of OX940986.1, read as the reverse complement.
ACATGTAAATACGTCTTTGGGAGTAATATCACTCCATAATGGTGATCCAAATCGAACTCGGAAAATCTATCGTCTTCCCTCAAAAAGAAATTCCAAGTGGTTGTAGAACATTCGAACTTCCACTGGAAATTATTGGCAACATCGCTCAATTTAGAATACTGCTGTCGTTTAAATTTTCACTGACAAATCATAGAGACGGAATAAACAACATATCCTGCAGCTGTGAGATTTTGTTTTAAATTAAATCACGCTTGATCAGTAGGGCACCTGAACTAGGCCGTGGGACCATAAAAATTGGGGTATAAGTCAGTTTAGGGGCCGGAATGGCATCAGAGCGGCAAACCGAGAATGGTGATTGATGACTGATGAATGATTCAAAAACTGCTAATTCCGGGTTATGGATCTTGAGGGTGTATTAGGATAGATCAAAGAAGATTTCTGCATAAGTTTTCATGCCAACAAAGCACCAGTGAACGGTGTGCCAAAAATGTAGACACAAATTTTGTTGATTTTGATGGTCTGAATGTTTGAACTTCAAAATATACACCTGAAAATGTCAGGCGCCGCTGGTGCCAGTGATGTTGTTAATTATAAAAATACGTGTTTGGCGAATATTATCAACTTTCTTCTGTTGAATTTGAAGTGTTGTTTATGGCATTCACCAGTGCTAAAGATGCCAGTAAAATTGCTACCTTGTTCGCATGGGTTTTTTCTTTTCTTCTGGAGACAGGTAAGGTGTATCGCTTCTGGCCAGTGGATCCAATACTTTAATATTTATAGCAAAAAATGGAACTAGGTATATACAATATTTTAATCGGATACCTACCACTGATGAGGTACATCACGTTAGTAAAGCTTTAGAATACAATTTACCCGTTATAATAAACATAATGTAATAAAATGTGAAATCCCATGCAAAATGTCATTTGGACCCACGGAACGTTTCCTCTAGATTGGGATGTAAAAGGCTCTTGCAAAATCAACCATAATCCTCTTACAGATTGCAGCCGATATAATACGAGTATAAACAGGAACTGAACAAAACACTGCACCGATTGGTTAATTGTGAATAGCCCTGGTCTGAAAAGGGCTTAACGATTTCAAGTTAGAATGGGTGGTGGGGGGTCCCTTTGAAAACACAGCCAATGACTGCAGAATGGTTAACCGGAAAGGGGTAGGGGATTGATGGCTAGAGGAGTCTGGCCTATCATTAGCTCACCTGTCAGGGGCAGCTGTCGATTAATTAAGCCCCCATTATTGAAGAGGTGGTGAGCGGCCTCAATAACTAGTGGTGTTTCAGAGAAGTGGCCCACTCAAACGGGGGGGGGGGGGGGGGGGGGATCGGAAATGTACGTAAAAACAAGTAATACCAAACAGGGGGTTTTGTGAGTCCATTATTGGATGTCTGTTAGATGTGCGTACCTAGACCGACAGCCGATATACTCATCAGGGTAACATAATAGGTACACGAATATCATCACTTTGCTCAAGTTGTCAAGGAAATTTAACATCTATCTACTTATATATACGACTTTATTGGCATGAAACAAGACGTACATATAGAAAACATAATTTAGAAAAAATCTAATAATAAAAAAGAGCAGATGATTTAACCTTCACAATTAAATCAAACGCCAGGTTGTCGCGATTTGATAGGTGTTATAATAATGTTTACCACCAGCAATCCAATTAGTCTGTAATTGATGCTAAATTTTAGTTTTTTTCGGTAAATTAAAGAAAAAAGTTGTGGTGTTCCTTATGGTGTGATTCACGAGAGCCATAACACAGCCTTAAAATTATAACTTATACTGCCTTCTTAAATACAGAAAATTCTGTACTTATTCCGTATTTACCTATATAAATAAAATATTATAAAAATCAGACGCAGTTACCAGGCACTCCTCCTAAAAAGCTACATTAATTCTTGGCAGTCCTACATTAGATCTAACAGCAGTGTTTTTGTGTGGTGTTCACTTGCATTTGGCATGACGTTCGTCAACTCCTCTAATAAATGTAATTAAACAGGTTTCCTTAATATGTATTTCACCTTTAAACTGCCCACAATACCCAAACAGTGAACCAGAAAGGTTTAGGTTTGTTCGGACAGACAGTCCTGGAGTCCAGGGTGGAGTCCAGAACTGTGTCTGTGTCTGCCGAACAAGCGCTGACGAGTCTGAGCGGATAACCTGAAGCATTCTAACCTAAGGTAGAAGCATCGAAAGCGCAAGTGCAGGATCAACAGTCCTCGAATAAATCCAGGACTGCTAGAACAAGTACCGAACGATTCTGGACTGTCTGCCCCAACGGCCAACTCTATCAAGGACCAGTTCTGGTGCTGTCCAAACGCACAAAAAGGAGCACGGCTTCAATTTAGCTGTCCGGAAAGGTCCAGGGCTGTCTGTCTGAACGATCCTTAATTATTGAGTATGATTTTTAGCTATAGCGTTTTGTGTAGTTTGAAGTTTTTTGAATTTCTCTTATTTGCTTCAACCCATACATCACCATACTCCAGCTGAAAATGATCGAGGCCACAATAAATCAATAAGTTAATACTCAGGAAACCGCACACCTTAAAAACGTGAAAACATTTTGCAATTTCTTCAACCAGTAAACCGATATGGATAACAAACCTCAGTGCACCATCAAACAAAACCACCAAATACTCAGAAAAACGCTGCGAAGTCCTTTTCACATGGGTTTATTATTCTGCTTGACATACAGCTACTGAAATTTTGGCTGCTCATTTATTGTTTCATTCATGTGAAATAATTTAAATAGCTATTTTTGATGGTTTCCACCAATTTTGGCCCCCAAAAACACGAATTAGGTACGCTCCTTTTTTTTCAAATTATCTTTGATCCTTGGCAGTGCCATTTAATTGTCTTGATTCAATAATTGTTGACACTTTTTCTAGTGTTATAATACAAATTGGTGGTGATTTCAGACAATTTCCCAGGTTTTTGACTCATGAAAAATCTATTTTGGGAGCAGAACCTTTGGTAGAACCTCAATTTTTCACTCTTTGGACAAAATCGACTTCATATTCGGTCTTCTCGTCCCAAAAAAACATCGAAACCGATACATCAAAAGCTCATGTTACTAAAACACAGAAAATACCTATTTGTATACACATTTTCACTAATATCACCCCTGGGTGTATTCCGACCTGGCCGCAAAGTTCCGGGTCAAAACTGGGGCACAAATGGAGCCTGTGTGCGAAAGAACGCATTTTCTAGACCGAAAATGAAGCCGGTATGCATGATAAGGCGTACGGCATACTGCAGTTTTTGAATCTACGCACCTTGAAAAGTAAAAGAAACATTTTTAAGGGGGTGTTATAACAAATTTTTTCTGAGGAAATACGTAGGTGTATTATTCACAGAATAATAAACCAAAAGGCAATGAGCGACATGAACATGGCAGATCGTTACTGCAACAGCCGTAGGTTATCTACGAGTAAAACTGCAACGATGGCAATTCCGAGGGCTGTCTCTGGGAAGAGTATTGATGATAACTTCGTATTTGGAGCTCTTCTGTACTTGGAAGGAACATTTCCTCCTTCTCAGGGAAAGAAACAAGAATGAGGTGTCTGTTAACACAATCCCCTCCAGACGGCGATTCACCGTCGAGTCGGGAGAAAATCCAGGACGTAAAAGGAAGAAAAAACAAGAATGAAACGAAACAAAAAAAAATCCCATCTATTCTGAAGGGGGTATCTGGGAGGATTAAGGGGGCAGGGCGGGAAGCGGGTCGAATGAAAAAGTCCAACAGTCTTCTCACTCACCTCCCGTGCATTCAACGCTGGCTGCCGGGCAGAAGCCATCGCGATTGCGGATCGAAGGTTGTGCTGCGAGGAATCGACTCGAGAGGGCCTGGCGATCTCGTGACACTGTGGAGATCCGACGTTGTATTTAAATGGCGGAGAGGCCGGGAGATGTCTGCCTGTCGGGATCGGATGGGACCCCCTCAGCCCTGCGAGACACCGGACTTGATTCGAAAACGGCTCAAACAGTCCCGAAAGGATTTCTCGTTCAATCGACTCCGACTTCACCCAAAGCCCCGGTCCTTCCGGTGTTTTCCCGGGTTAGAAATTTGAGTCCGAGCGACTGACCGGTTCTTTATCAGTCCAGTGCATTCAGGACAACATAATTTCCAATCAGTACCTGCGCCGCACAAAAACATAGTTCCGATTATGATTTTTTTCCCCCAAGGTTTCTTACTATGCTTCCCTACTTACACCACAGATCCCACTTCATTGCATTGCGTCTTTGCCAATACATTTTTATCTATTTTTAGGCTCAAAAATCGCCTGAAACTTGCATTTTTGGTTTATTATTTTCAATAATGAACCATTGGAATCGAGCATGAAAAAAAAAAAATTCTTACCCCCCCTCAAAATTTAATGGTTTACGTTTCAAGGTATGTAGAATCAAAAACTGCAATAAAAATATTTCTGTCTGTCCGCCGTACGGGCCACTTTTCTTAGTTACCATGAAAGAAAATTGATGGAATTCGGGTTATAGGTTCCGTTCGGGGTCTAGTTGGTCCTCGAGCTCGACGTTACTGTCAGTCATCTCTAAGGGGTTCAAAATAGGGGTTGAAATTTTCAAAACGCCTATACCATTTTTTTTACGTGAATATTTTTACGGGTTTAAATAGTTCTTGAACTTGCGAGTTTTTTAAGACCATCCGGAGCATCGTACGTCCAGCCGTTCGTTCACAGTAAGGCCCCGAAGTTTGCACCGACAGGCATTTTCGACTCCAGTGTGAATGAAATTGTATACAATTCAAACCAAATCTCGTAACCAGAGACGCGCCAACAATAGGAAATTTGGCGGAGATGAAATCATTGCTAGGGATCACCTGATTATATTGGCGGAGTATGTAGTCGAGTTGGTTGTTCTGTGATATTATTTCATTTGAGAAATGATGGCTCTTTTGGAGTTTGTTGGTAGGTAGTGAAACTTGAACAAACGTTGAAGTATTATTGATGGGTAAATTATTACTACGGTAAATCATTACTCAACGGTAAATTATTACACAACGGTTCATTATACCATCTACGTAGAAGGGGCTGGAGTTTGTTGGTAGGTACTATTGCAACTTTTTTCACTCCTCATCAACAATTTCTTTTCAGAACTTCATTATGTGTGTTTCTTTTTGTTAGGTACTGTTTGTCATCGGCAGAATTACGAGTATTTTAGCAACATTTAACTCGTGATTTAGGTACCTAGGTACCTGTGATAAGTGATGGACTATTGGATTTTGTTGGTAGGTACTTCTGAAACTTGAAGAAACGTTGAAGTATTATTAATGGGTAAATGATTACACAACGGCAAATTATTACACAACGGCAAATTATTACACAACGGTAAATTATTACATAACGGTAAATTATTACACAACGGCAAATTTTACACAACGGTTCATTTACCAACAAGGGGCTGCGTTTTGTTGATCGGCACTTTTGCAACTTGAACAACCGTTGAAGTGTTATTGATTGGCAAGTTATTACACAACGGTTCACTATAGGTATTGACCACAGAAAACAGTGATCTACGCAGAAGGGGCATCTATTTCACTCCACATCAACAATTTTCCATTAGAACTTCATTTGTTGCGTTTCTTTTTGCCGTTTTAGTTACTGTTAGTCATCGGCTGCATTATTTTAGCAACATTTAACTCGTGATTTAGGTAGGTAGGTACCTAGTTACGAGTACGGGGTTAGGTACTAACCTACGGAGGATCTGCGATCTACATAATATGTATAGAATAGTACTTAATATTATATAGACGGGTTATCTATACAGAGAGCTGTGATCTGTAACAGAAGGGTATTCTGTACAAAATAATAACCCGTTGTGCAGGGATTTGCAGCGTTTTGATTCTGCGGTCTTCATTCGGATCACAAGATCCGACACCGTGTTGGTTTATTATTTTCAATTATGAACCTTTGGAATCGAGCATTAACAATTTTTTTAACCCCCCCCCCCCCTCAAAATTTGATGGTATACCTACTTTTCAAGGTAGGTAGGTAGAACACGAAAATTCAATAAAACAATTTCAGCCCGCCGTACACTGTACTTCGCACTTCCCTTAGTTACCATGGAATCAAAAATGAAATTCGGTTTGTGGATCCCATTCGAGGTCTAGTTGGTCCGCGAAGCTCGGCGTCACTGACAGTCATCTCTAAGCCCGGTGACAGTCTTGGCGATTTCCGAGCTGTTTTTTTCAGCGCGATTTCCGAGCGGTTTTTATTTTTCAAGCCAACCCTTGCATTTATACGGGACACGCCAGTGTTTGCGATTTTTTACAGCGGCGATTCCGTGCGATATTTTACAGCCGACCGGTCGACGGATTCCGAGCTGGAAAATTCCGAGCGGTAGAGGGAGAACCCAGGTAAACGAGTGGGACCCGACAGTGTTGGCGATTTCCGAGCCGTTTTTCAGTTGCGATTCGGCCATGGAAGTGGGCACTTTAATCAGTTGTGTGGAGGGTTACCCTTGTTTATGGGATAAAAATGGTACTCACTTCAATGTAACAGTAATCCTCTCTTCAACGCTGATAGGTACTTTTCTGGTGCCATTTTTTTGTAGCGCAGGTCGAACAGTTGCCACAAGTTCATCGAACGAGTTCATGGACATCCGGTAATAGGTGAAAAACTTATCAGGATGTTCTCTGATGTTTTTGTAGAAAACCGAAAACCGCTTCTCATGGTTCCTCTGTCTGTGGTATGGGTGCACATTGTACCTCCTTGGGTGGTGTCTTGCAGAAAGAAGGCCTTCTGCCTCCAAAGCACAAATACATAACACCATTTGATGGTGAAATGCCGCGGCAGCAGCAGCAGACCTCATCGTCGTGGTCGCTTTGAATGCGAGAACAATACTAGAGGACGAAAACGTAATGTTCCCCCTCCAGTCAGTAATCCGCACCCCCAGAAAACCGCTCGGAAATCGCGTACACTGTCAGGTACCCGCTGCAGCGATTTTTCACAGCCAAACCGCGCGATTTTTTACAGCAAAACAGCGCTGAAAAAAAACAGCTCGGAAATCGCCAAGACTGTCACCTCACTAAGGTGTGAAAAATAGGGCTGAAATTTCCCGAACGCCTTAGCTCGGAAACTTTCAATAGAAGGGTATGGTTGTTTTACGTTTTGAAATTGATCTTGAACTAAAGAATTTTTTGAGACAACCCGGAGCATTGCACGACCAGCCGTTCGGTTGCACCGAAAAGGTTCGTCAACACGATCGTGAATGAAACGGAGTAAATCCGGCCCAAACATCATTGCTAGGCGGCACTTTATTATAATCACGGATGGTTGTATGAAATCGAGTTGGCTGTTCCGTGATACAATTTCATTCGAAGAATGATTGTTATTTTGGATTCTGCTTATAGGTACTCGTACTAACAAACAAATCATGAATAACAACAAGTAATATTTATTAATAGAATTCTTGATTCCATCGCATATTTTTTCTGGCATGTGATTGCCCGGCTCTCTTGAGGGAAGCATGGAGGTAGGATTTGACCACAGAAAAGAGTGATCCACGCAGGAGGGGAATCAATACAGGTAAATAATAGAGCATTGTGTAATCATGTGGAGCTTTTTTTTTAAAACCACCCTGGGGCATTTACGATGAAGTAATTAGTAACATGTTGATTATTTTCATCATTTCTAGGATGTTCATTATCAAAAACCTTTTCAAGGACCTAGGTACTTACCTCGCCAATATACTTAGAAACGATAGGCCGAAGTGATCGTGGCCGATTTTACAGTAAATTTATTTGCATGTTATATTTTACCGGTCAAACGCAAAAAAACTGTCTTCCGTGATTCGTACTTCTTGTACGCATAATTATTATGCTGTCGCATAATATGCTACCTTATCATCGTAGGCTGCAACCACAGTAATAGCTGTGGAATATAGTTTGTTGGCCTCATGAAATCGTAACCCAAACTAAACCCGCGCACTCTGAGTGATGCAGGAAGGCACTTCACCAAGGCGACTCCTGTTTAGAAGATAAGGAGCTGCACTTAGTTTTGCAGGTCCTCATCTTGAGGTCTGACAGTTCTTGCGACAAACCGTCAGCCCACTGGTGGTATTATTATATAAGCATTGCGCCCAGGTATCGCAGCCCCTTCACCACAAGCTTGCAACTTTACGACTTCTACTATCGTAGGATTATTTCTGCAAATATTTAAGTCTGCCGGGATATCGACCACCTCAATATTCAGTTTTATTTTGAGGGGAGGGAGTTTCACGGCTTCGCAAGCTTTCAAACTGTGTTGTCAGTTACTGGTAAAAATGTCACCCATATCAACAGAGCGGAAAGAAGTTTCTGGAAGCTGAACGAAAGATAAACCGTGATATTCCCAACTCGCTCGACAAGTGGTACTGGAGGGCAGGAGAGGGGGGTTTGTTTCTAGACATCGATATTCTTTGATTACTTTCTACCCGGATCGAGTTTCCCCTTTAGTGGCGTACCTCGTAACGATCCTTGGGTTCCCACCTTAGCTCCCCTGTTTCTCATAAACCAAACCCCCTGTAATCCGGCTGGATATGATGAAGTGGTAAAATGAGAAGCGAAATGCGCCTCGTATCAGCTGAGGGTTTTGCGGTAGATTAACTCCCCGGGTTCTTGGAGGCCTTGGGTAGTGGTGCGGGGGGTTATTCGCCAGCACGAGTTGTAGAAGTATACTTGGTTAATCACTGGGGCCCCCTTCTCCTCAGCACCGCAACTGTTTCAGGTTGTTCATGGCCGCAACTCTCGTTAATCCTGGACGAAGGTGGTTGTATCAAAACCCTGACTGATCCTTGAGGAAGATAAGAAACTTCCATTCCAGATAATATCCTCCTACGACCATTAAGACTACCCTAATCATACGATTATAGCCAAGTTCCAAAATAACCTAATGCACAGAAATCGGACGTATCGCCATACGCTAATCATGGAATCTTTGGATCTTAGGACCCGCCGCTGCACCGGTTGGCCACTCAAAGATGCAGTACGCCGTTTGGTGTCATCCTCAGACCCAGAATATCTCCAAGGCATTAGTGGTTGGCTTCAATATGGCTGCTGAGTGCAGATAAAGACAGCCGTTCCGGATTGTTCCAGAGACGGCAGGGAGAATTTAACGTTATTCCTGAAGTAGTTTCATGAAACAGACCGATCCGTGAGATTTAATGCAATGTACATAGGTGAGAGATTTTGATGTCTCAAACTGCAACTTCACATCAGATTGAGGTATGGGATGTGCTGTTCTGTGTCGAGATAATATACGCAGTTTGGTGCTATGCTCTGTGAACGCCTTCTGAGTCTAGACATGACAAATATCCAACTTGGTTGGAAGAAATTACAAATTACATGTGATTTGATATATGAAGGTTGTTATAGAACCACTTAGAACGGCGGAAACAGAATAGAGTGAAAACCGTCTGATTCAAATCACTATCGGATGTGGATTAGATTTTAGATGACCCCAGCCCACACGGTTCATTAGAAGTAGCGAGGCAAATAGATCGATTTGAATAACCATCACCGATCATTACAACTGCCCATCATGCATCGACACACCTGCATGGTCAAAGGCCTTTCAAGTAGATCGGTTTGCAGGAACTGTTAATATCACAGGCAATTTCATTATTAGGCTTTGAATGCTATTCTGATATCATTGTCGTTTTGATATGATCGTTAGCAGTACGTTTAAAGGTCCCTAATAGGAACCTGTTCGGCTAAACAAGGTCGAGCCTGGAAAATTACTTGAACGTGATGGAGTTTGTTTCTAATAATATGATACCATTTATCATTTTCATATGCATTTTTGGTTTATTATTCTGTGAATAATGTCTATGTATTCGCTCAGCAAATTTTTTTTTGAACACCCCCTTAAAAAATTCTCCTTCTACGTTTCAAGGTACGTAGACTCCAAAAATGCAACGCCCGTCCGTCGCATGCCTCATTACCCATACCTACCTTATTTTCGGTCTAAAAAATTCGTTCTTTCGCACACAGGCTCCATTTGGGACAGATGTGTTGCGAAACTTTGCAGCCCTATCGGAATATACCCAAGAGTGTTATGGGTGTAAAAATAGGGTTTTTTGGTGTTCTAGTAACATTTTTTGTTCGTATCTGCTTGAGACATACATCACACAACAACAAAATATAACAACATATACGACCACAACAACAACAACAAATATGGTCATATAACAACAACAACATATTATACGTTCGCATATATGTTCATATACCTATATGTTCATGAATATGAACATATGTTCGCAAATATTATTTTCAATCAATCAATTAGTGTGATACAAGGATCTAACGGTCATAATTACACGTAGTTCTTGATTTCAATATTCGTCCTCAAGACATTACCTCTGCTCTGTCAACGCTGCTGTAGTTTCCTGTAGAACCACAAATTCGGCATCACCGGAGTGCCACATTTGCTGTTCAACAGCAGAAGAATCGTCAGCAGAAGAAGAAATGACAGATAAAATTATCGACTACGGCAAAGAATACGGCATTGCAGTCATCTTTTGGTTGGGATTCATATCGATTTATGCTAAGCAACAGAGGAACCGGAATTCATTAAGATATATATTTAAGATACATATTTATACATATTTATGATTGGGCGACCGCAGCAGAATTTAGTTCTCCCTTTCCGTCACTCGTAAGCATCTATCTCCGGCGTTCGATTGACGACTGCCCTCGTTCGGATAACTTGAAAATTATACCGGTAATTACAACAGTTGAAGCTTCCGGTGAAAACGTCCGGTCAAACGGGAGTTCAATTAGTTTGATAACTAGCACGAGCCCGACGGGGGATAGTCGTCCTGAGGGGAACTTCGTTACCGACCCTTCAAAGCTTCTGGGACCCGTCCCATGTGAGCAGGGGCTGGTCAAACGCTGCAACTGTAAACACACGGAGAGTAATCCGCTCAATGAAATTACGGTTCGTTATCCGCGGAGGTTGGAATCTGTTGGAGTTGATTAGGGGCCGCCTTGCTCGACGTGCGATCCTCCTGTAAGGGGCTAAGGGGGGGGGGGGGGGGGGGGGGGGGGGGTAGGGTTCATCATAAATATTTATGGAAAGAGTGGTGGGTTTTTATGTATCCGACTGTTTGATAGACAGCGTTGAAGAGAGTGAAAAAAACCTAAACAAGATGTTTCCTCGTCAATTTACGACTGTTATGCAGCATTTTTAGGTGTCTTGAGCATACAGAAGTGAAAAAATAAGCTCCAGTTGAAACAGTCCATCGAAAACACCGCATCCAATTGAATAAACTACAGTCCTTCTAAAATTGAACATGTAGGTATCCATAATATATCGCACAGCTGAGCTTTTACCACACCACAACTACGAAGAAAAGGAGCTTCAGACGAGCACATATTGGGATTGGTTGTGGAGACGGTGTACGTCTTCACAAAAATCTCTACAAGTCTGTGCCTACCAGTCTCACATTCAATTCGACCTTTATACCTTCAAACTCAATTCCTTTTTCTTCCGGACCATTCTAACCCCTCTCCAGATAAACAGAGAAATTAGGTACGGTAAAAAGAACCTACAACCATTAACAGCATCGATAACTTGAGAGACGAATTCCCATAATTTTTGTATTGATTCGTTGAGTGATTAATTTAGGAATGCCATAGTATATCGCCACGAAAGCCATATTAGTGTAAATAGTCAGAATTAGTGGAGGGAACTGTTTCCCCCCGAGCACCGGCTGCTGCTGTCCTTTCGGTTTACTCGAAGGAATTTTATTCGAGATTTCCAGACAACAGTACGAACGTTTCCGGCTCACACAGAACCGACTTGGAGGGATTATTTACCCTCGAGGGTGTTGTTGCCGTAGCGACAGTAGCGACGGAAGGAAGCGTTGCTACTGCTTCTGGGCTCCAAGGTACCCTTACACCTCAGGCTTTATACTCGCATAGACAAGTTAAATATTATCAGAATTGAGCTATTCACTAGCTTAAAGTAAGTACAAAGCGGGCAACAAAATTATGTCAAAACATGTTGGTGGATAGTAGTTGTGGTGAACGGGAGTTGAGGGAGTGTTTTGGATGGCTAATGCCCCGCGGTTATCACCACAGCAGGCGTTAGAGGAAGAGGCGTCCCGCGATTATCACCACAGCAGATGCCAAGGGAGAAAGGTTCTAGCCCCCCTGCGGTTATCACCACAGCAAGTGCTAGAGGAAGGAACGTCCCGCGGTTACCACCACAGCAGACGCTAAAGGATGCGGATACTAACACCCCACGATTATCAACACAGCGAGTGTTAGAGGAGGAAGCATCACGCGGTTACCACCACAGTAGACGCTAAAGGAGAAGGAAGGGTAGGCGAGGGAGAGACAGAAGGCAGTTTAACGGCCGTTGAGAGTCGTTGGGGGTTTGATGGAGGGGAACCCTTCTGGGCTTCAACCGAGGGCGTCGCCCAGCTCGTCTTTCCCCTTGTTTATTGGTTAAATCTATTTACATGTGAGTGACACGACAGTAGGTACATTCCAGCCACCAGAACTGGCAAAACCCCCTGATGGGTGGTGATTCGCCAAACATTTGTGATAATTAAGGCCGAAAAATAGTTGGCTAACTGAAGCTGAATAGCTGATTAGTTTAACATGAAGGTTGGATGGAAACGACATTTTGGGGAGGTTCCAGTGGGGTTATCTTCGGTTCTGTAGGAAAAACCCATCCCTGAACGGATGCTGAAAGTTATGGAACCCGGAGAACTCAGTTCAAGGACCTGATTTGGTTGGAACACTTTGTCGATAAAACCTAAAACAGTGAACAGTTTTAACAATCGATGTGGTTGGAACACAGTTTTTGTGCGGACTGGGGGTTGTGCGCAGGAGTCATTACAAAACTCTGCCTGGAACAAAGCTGATGGCAACATATTTGTTGGATACAGGTACTTGCATTTGGGCAAAGGATGTCAACAGTCCGTCTAAATCGAACTCGGCTTTGTGGGAATAATAACGGAAGAGCCTGTTTCTTTCTAAAAAAAACGAAACAAGCCAAGGCGACAACTTGATGTATGAGCGAGGTACTTCTGAACATCGTTCCGCGATTTCTTCTAATTAACAAAATCCGGTTTAGAAGATATCCTGTTAGCCCCTAAAATCACCAACAATAATACGAATTAAGCTGCTTATTCAGCCATCATCGAGGTTTGCAGTTGCTCTGCGATATTTAGCTACTGTCAGTCGTAAATACATAATTATATCTAAATTCGGTCCCTAATAATAGCCCACCTACTAAAAATAATGAATAATAATATACTAAAAATATTTTCCATTTGGAAAGGAAACAAGCAACAGACAACAAATTTCTTTGACACCATGTCTCCGTGTTGCTTGTTAATGGGACACATGTTGCCAACACGAATATCAACATGTTGACAGCATTTTGTTGCCCGGTCTGTACTGCCTTCACGAAGCTGATTCACTGACAGGCCCAATCCCGGCCCCTTCCTTCTAAATACAACAGAAGCTTCCCGTGTCACATCCACGAGGCTGATTCAGACACGTAATGGCCTTTATGTCCAGCCCCAATGCCGATAACCGGCATCGTAACTCGTCCTTTGATCCTTGCAATCACGATGCCATTGGAACCAAGCAGAGCTTCGGAACTGAACGGTACGTCGAGGAGAACGGGTTGAATTTTTCAGTCACGCCGTTTTCTCCCAACTGTCGGTCAGTCCCAAGGGAAACTGGGGTTACTCGTATTTCCCATTTCCATCGACAGGGACTCATTTTTGACAGAAGAAAAACCACCCGTGCGCTTCAGTCACTCCATTCGAAATCAATGGACGTCAGACTTTTTGGAAACGTACGAATGTTCATTCTAGCGGGTAAATCACTCCAGTTCCACGTCAAACTGAAGGAACTGAAGATGGTATATTTCGAACGTGATGACGTCATTATCAGGTTACATAACCCAGGTACATCACAAACTTCAGAACAGAAGCATTCACTGACCACTGACCAACTTGTAGACTACGCATTCAAACTGAAACTGTGTATTTCCCTCACAACTAATAATAATAATAACTATAAACTACCTAACATATGAGAACCAACAGGTAGCTAACAGGTACGATAATCGTAACTAAAGCTTTTCCAAATTGAATTCAACATTTTCCAAACTGAATTCAACATTTCAATATTCCGATGGGACAACTGTGTTCAATAATTTCTATTGAATGGTTGTTTCCGACCCTCCCACGTGATAACAAGATATAAGCCAATTCTAACTATGCCACTACACTGAAGATTGACAATTCTTGAGACTTTTTTAAAATTTTTGACTTTGTTTGCTTTTCACGTCTTCTGATGGTGTTACAATTATGGTAACTCAAACTGCGATATTTGTGAGCTTTCATAATTTGAGAAAATAACTACTGTTCTCAGAATTATCACGCTTACGACTAACTATGTGTAAACTTATTTTGGGTCTTTTTTGGAAAACCGAGTTAATGTTGAATTCAAGTTTGAAAATTTTGAATTCAATCTGGAAAATGTATAATTCAATTTGGAAAAGCTATTTAACGTGATAATTAATTTATTGCAAGTTTATTTCTTATTTTGTTTTCACTGTCCGGGGCATGTATCCCAAGAGTGTAATTTCATTTGCAGTTTTTTGCGAATAAACAAATATCTCTCTATCTACCTGAACACTACTACTACTTCCTCCTAATACATTCATGTAGGTATCAATAGGTGTTTGTTAGGGCGGCTACGAATTCCGTCCCGGACCCTCATTAAAATATTAAGCCGGCTTAAAAAACCTTGGGATTCCGTCCCTACCATTAGCGTGGGGCCCAGCGACACCTTATTGGGATTCCGTCCTCACAACTTGGACCCAGCCTACTAAAACCTTGGAACTCCGTCCTGAGGAAAGTCAAAAAACCTGCAGATATTGTGAAACAGTATAATTATTACCTATAGTATACTATACAAGTACGAATTGTATAAAATACAATGAGTCAAAAATGTGGCACAAAGCAGTTCAAGGGGTAGTGGTTTTCCCAACTGTATCAGTGAAAAAATTCGCGACTGATGAGACAAATTCAGCTTTACTCAATTGTTTATTGGTGTACAGTTGAATCAGGTTACTTACAGCGTTTTTGCGGGCAATGGTACGAGGATCACGAATTCTGTGGGGCAAGTGCCGACTATTGAGTTTTACATGGACCTCATTCTGATATTTGACAATGGTGTCAGTAAAATTGTATATGTCAGGGTGCGATCTGCAGAAGCTGTCAGCAAGATGACTGTGAAAAGACTCACAACAATTGGTGGTCCGATTCAGATCGGATGACAGGTCGGCCCATAACGACGGTGGGTATTTTTGAGTGACAATGTAATTTTTTTCTAAAAAAGTCAGGAATTTTGTGGCACCACTATTTTGCTGAGGTTTTTCATATTTAGGCTCTTCGAAAGTTGGAGGAACTTCGGATGGCGGCAAAAATATTAGTCCAAAAAGTTGCAGCATGCAGTTGCCACGCTCACTTTCAATTATTTCAATTTTCAACGACATTTATAACGAAATGACACCACGAGCACTGTTGAACTGGTACTGAGTCGATCTGTTTGTTTACAAAGAGTTCTTATCAACGCTGAGGGAGATCGTGCGGGACGGAATCCCAAAGTCCGCTCGCACCGTTCACCAGGCACCGGGACGGAATTCCAAGGAACGCCCGAGCTGAGGGATTATCGCACGCGTTATCGTCGTCGTATTTACGAGCTCCCGGGACGGAATCCCAAGGCGCCCGTTTGTTAGTTTAGTTTTTGCATACTTATGTACTTTTTCTTCTGGTTTTATTGCATTCTTAACTGATATAGATATTAGAAGGTATTGAGGTTATCGAAGACGATTCCGACTTATGTGTGCGAAATGCATGGGAAAAGGTCATGGGGAAGTATTTCACATTCCAGCGGGAAAACGAATGAATATTTCGTGGATTTTATCTATACATTGCAATGACATTCGAATTTCGAGGGGAAGGGATCTCTTTATCGAGAACGCTCTTATCCTTATTCACCGCCCGGTTAGGAGACCCTTGCAATGATCCAGATGCTAACCCCCCCCCATGAGACTTTACCGAACTGGAGGGTGAGTAGGGAGAAACGTAGGACACATAAATATTGTCATCCAACCTGAATACAGAGAAGGTTGAAAAAAACTACAAGCTCCGAGGGAAGGGGAGAAAAAAAATTCGCTTTTTCGCCGTACCGGATCCGGCACTGGTTGGAGGGTCGGATTTTAGCAGGGCTCATTCAAATGCAGCTTTGAAAAGATTCATTGATGAAGGTAATTTGCACTCGTCCGTATGCCGAGCGGGTTGATGCGGGAGGATAATGCTGTTAGGGCCTGTGCCCGGTAGATGGGAAATGTGGCACCTGCAGCGTATATTTAACTTTAGGACGACCCTCGTTGAAGCGAGTGAAAAACTGACGGCCGGATGAGGAATTAATTATTCGATTAAACGGTCGTTTGTAGGATCCGGAATCTGTCAGTTCAGCCAGTGCCTTTGTATATACGTATTAATCATCTTAATTTAAACAATTAGGAACTGTACACAAGCGTTAAATATAAAATGGAGTGTGTAGAAAATTACAGCCATACGATGTTGCCGAAGCTATTATAAAAGTGGATGCCAAGAGGGCCAAAATCCCCGTAACAGTGGCGAGTTTTTAAGGGGTAATTGGGGGAAAATACTCAAAGGAGAGAATCTCCTAGCCATACAGCAGATACCGCAGTAGCTATTATAAAAGTGGATGACAAGAGGGGGAAAACCCTATAATTGTGGCGAGTTTTGATTTATTATTCTGCGAATGTACCCTATGTATTCCTACCCCCACCTATGTATTCGCTCAGCAAACAATTTTTTGAACTCCCCTCAAAATTTTTTCTACCATGTTTCAAGGTGCGCAAATTCCAAAAATGCATTGTCCGTCCGGCGTCTGCCGTATCATCCATGTTATCTACTTAATTTTCGGTCTAAAACTCGTCCTTTCGCATTTGGGTCCTAGTTGTGTCACGAAACTTTGCAGCCCGATCGGAATATACCCAGGGGTGTTATGGGTGAAAAATGGGCATAAAAATAGGCATTTTTTTGTTTGGGTAACATGAGCTTTTGAGGTATCGTTTTCCATGTTTTTTTAGGGCGAGAAGACGGAGTTGATTATGACTAAAGACTGAATAACTGAGGTTGCCACGAAGGTTCAGTCCCCAAAATTCACTTTTTATGGGTCAAAAACCTCGGAAATTGTCTGAAATCACCATAAATTTGTATAACAACACTGGAAGACAATTAAATGGCACTATCAATTCAACACTGCCTAATTCATGTTTCTGGGGGCCAAAACTGTTGGAAACCATAAAAAATAGCTATTTCAATTATTGCACACGAATGAAACAATAAATGAACCGCCAACATTTCTGATGTCCAATAAAATAATAAACCCATGCGACTTTGCAGTGTTCTAAGGGGTAACTGGAAAAAAAGGAGAGAATCGCCTACTACCAGCCACTTCTGAAATCATTGTGGGAGAACAATCGATTGCATATTCTTTCACAAATAGGCATCATAAAGTCGTTCTGAAGCTTCTTTGTCAACGGTGTTATGCCTTCTTTATTCCACTTTTCTAACCTTCAGATGAGGGGAACGCAATATGGTGAAACTTTGACTATGCTGGAATAACGATAAGATAGAAGTTCAACGCTGCCATTTCCGATCTATTTCCATTGACGATTTCCATAAAACTTTCCTTTTCCCCCATGATCTTCTTCATTACTAGGTGCATTTAACCAACGTTTTGATAAATATCTGCTGTAGTCAATGTGTGAAATTAGGCATTGTACATAATGACTAGTCATTATTTATAGAATGACTAAAACGGGCAGTCAATGTATGAAACGGGAGATAGTTCACAGATTCACAAGACATTCTATATAACGCCTTAGCGTCTATGTAACCTTTGTGTAAGTGTAATAATTATCACAAAAAGAGCCGAAGAATTTAGGTAGAATCTTCCTAGCAATTATATCTGAATAAAATTGTGGAACCAACAAAGAAATTGTTCTAATCAATTCATTTCATACACTGCCCGTGTCAACTTCAGCCATTATATAGAATTACCTATAAACAACGCCTGGTCAAAGTGTGTGAAAAGTTGAAGAAAGAAAGAAATGATACATTTTGACTAAACCAGCCAGTCATTCCATACAATAACTAAGTAGTCATTATGTAGAATGCCTAAATTTGACACAATGACTATAACATATCCAACTAAGTCAGCAGACCACAACAATAAATCAAATTCCAAGCCGCCTGAGCGCAGGATACGGAGTATTCATCACGAAACGAACAAGCACGAGAGGAAAACTGATGAAGAAGCCGAGACACCATAACTCCGACCAGAAAACACAACTGACTTAACCCCCACCACCAGCCAGTAATAGGAAATTAATTACAACTCCCCCACTCACCGCGTCACGAAGGCTCTCTTTTATCAACGTCTTCGTCCGTGTAATGGATTGATGCCAGGGCATTAGGAAAGAAAAGTTCAATTACATCAAGTTGACGTTTGGGTTGGGGTCTAATATCCTCTTGTACGTTAACCTCAAGTTAAGCTGGGGGTTTTCCTTTTCCTCAGATTAGAACGAGGTTTTTCATCTCTGGTCTCCCATACTAAGTATGGGTGAACTTATACTCGGAAAAGGCATTTTTATCTTCATCTCAATTCAATTCAATTCAATTCTTTATTCAATAACATATTTAGTACATAATGAAGAATATAAGTACAGAAACATGAGGAAATCAAGTTCATGAATGGGTTCCCTAAGGTCTTGATGACCCGTCCAGGGGCTGGTTCCCACTGAACTAGCGCATTAGTGCGCATTTGGGCGATACTTCTAGCTGGAAACAATACATTTACAGACAATATTCAACTTTAGTAAAAAAAAATATATACATATACGTACGTGCTGTGAGCGGGTGTGTGCTGAATGCTCACAACATGGCGGATGAGGAAGGATGAGGTCGGATGAAGGCAGATGAGAAAGGAGGTGCTCCTTCGGAGTCTTTTCACTGACGCCCCGCGGTTTTCACCACAGCAGGCGTTAGTCGTAGGGAAGGTTAACTCCCCGCGGTTTTCACCACAGCAGGCGCCTGGGATGTTGGAGCTAGAAACCAAACCGTTTCCACCACAGCAGGTACTAGTGGAGAGAAATGTGTACGACGGTTTCAACACAGCAGAAACCGGGCGGATGGAAGCTAACACCCCGTGGTTTTCACCACAGCAGGTGTTAGTGGAGAAGGAGGTATCCCGCGGTTTTCACCACAGCAGATACCGGGAGTGCACCGCGTGGTTTTCACCACAGCAGGTGCGAGGAAAGGACAGAGAGAGGGTGAGAGAGACAGGGTCGAGAGAGAAGTCGTAAGTTGGGGGTCGGATCGTTGAATGGTCTGGCTGGGCCAGAAGGGCTGATTATATAGGGACTGTTCCACCCATACCTTGTCCACAATCGGCCGTTACGACCATTGAGGCAGTTGGCGGTTGGGGAAAACCCTCGGTGTTGGCCAGCTCAACGTTCTCCGCGTTTATTTGGTTAGATTTCTCGTAATACTATGTACAGGAGTGGTTTCTGTGAGGGAATCACGACAGTAGGTACGTATTTATGGGTATATAGTACCTATGCCATCCACATTCCAAAATAGTGATTACCTAATTACAATAACATAACATAGACAAAATTACAGATCAAACCTATTCAAGAAGTCAGTGTGCAGGTCAGATTGGTGCATTTGCAGCAGGTATGAGCCTATTATTTTTCTAAAGAATTTAGAAGACTGATCTGATGAAAAGATAGTCGGAAGTGAGGCGTATATTGTGGGAGGTAGCAGTGGAAATTGTCTTGTGAACAAATCAGCGGAAGGGTGGAGAACTAGAATGCCACCCCACATGTCAGTGGTGGCTCGCAGGACAATACGGTGGGGTAGACATTTTTTTAATCTTGTGTACACGAAGCAGAGAGCGATAAACAAATATCATTCTTGGTGAGAGAATATCCAGTGAGGGGGTGATGATCCGAAGGAGGGAGTTGCACACAACATTGAGCGAGTGGAAAGTCTGGACAAACGCTCTGCCCCAGAATTCTATACCATATATTAGGATACTGTATACATAATGCATAATAAACCATCTTTAAGTTACTTTTGGAGAGCAATTTTCGTAGTGTACAGAAAAAGAAAAGCGATTCCCTTATTCTCGTAGCTAGGGTATCAATGTGCATCTCCCATTGCATGCGCTGGTCCTCTCTTCATGTGAATCTTCCTCTCTTAATATGAAATTAAAGAACTCCTTTGTGGTGGTTTGAGAATAAGGTGGTAGTGGTGAGGTGAGGCATGGTGAGTGAGAGAGATGGAGGAGAAGGTTGCTGGATCTAGCGTCTAAAAGGTTAACACCTATGGCAAAGCCAGGAAGATACCACCACTAAAGACGCTAGAGGATTTTGCCCAGTGGTTGTCACTCGAGGCCGGTTATCACCAGGCCGGTTCCACCAAACTGAGACCTTTTAGGTTACAGGTAGGAGGCGTGAGAGGAGAGAGAGAAAAGTCATCGACTTTAGGTGAGCGTAGAATGAGGTGACAGGCGAGAACGGTGGGTTTTTATATTGCCCTGTCCACTCTCCCCTAGCCCTTCAACGGCCGTTGAGGGATGGTGGGAGAGCTTCAGGACTCCCTGAGCCGGGTCACGTAGGCCACCTCACTCGTTTGAGTTTATTATTTGAACAATCTATTTAATACAAGGAGTGATGTTCTGAGGATCACGACATTCTTCTCAACGGTTCATCGTTTTCTGTAGTGTGTTCTTCACGCAACATCCTTCTTGAAATGTCCACAACCATATGACACCTGAAATACCAAGGATTTTTGTGCGTTGGTCCCCGAACGGTTCAATAAACACTGAAGTCCGGCTATAGGTTTCGTCTGCTCATCTTCAAACTTTCATCAAGAAATATGACCGCGAATGTTACGGGTCACTGATGGGTTCATGAACGCTTTCTCGTCCTGTAATTAACAAGTATGTTGCACGGGACCTATATCTACCCACCTACATTTGCTTACTCATTCAAAAATCATACAATAATATAAAATCCTTAGCGTGAGTGTTGTAAGTTTCACGGTACTGCGCATGTCAGGGTCCTCTTGGTAGAAGTGCGGCGCGTGGGGTGAAGGGGATGCTACGGGAGTGGGGGTAAGTTCGATGTGAACGTGGTCGAAGCAACAAAAATCCTCAAGCCCTCGATGGATGATAGGACCGGGCAACTCGATGTTTGGATGAGTTGACAGGGGCCGAACATAGCCGGTTTCACCTGAACCGCGCCGAGTTCAATCCTGGACGAGAAAGTCCATTGATCTACACACCCACCTGGATCATGGCTAGTAAGTAAATAATTATGTGCAAATAAACATCGGAAATTTGATATCTCCTTTTTGTGGATACTAAAATAAATAACCCTTAAACAAGAATGCCACGCGTAATATCACGCTGGTAGTTGACTGGGAGAATTTATAGGTAACTCCGCGTGACCTGTAATCACTCATCCCAAAATCAAGTGTGCAAATTCTTTTACTTCCTAAGTATCACGACTTCCACTGCGCTCGAACACTCACCAGAAGAAGTAGAAATTGTATAAAGTGGACACTGTTCGGGTGATAGTTCCTGCGGGATCCGCAAGCAGCGCGCTTTCCCATAACCTTACATCTATCCAGCGGTAAGCAGGTGTAAATCGAACGAAACCCGTTGACCAGGACAGTTTTCCGATTTTGAACAGAAAGGAAGGAAGTTTTTTGCGAAAAAATGTTGGCGGATGAACATCAAGATCTATGAAAGTACCCAGTAAATGATTTTGGCGGTTTTAAACATACATCAACGTTCTTGCTCCCCATAACACGAGCTGGTACGTATCTCGCACTTCATTCGTTGAACAGGTGGTGTGTTGAGGCGGAGATCAAATACTCGGTTATTTTCACTGAAAAACGAGAGAAATATGGCGTTCCGCGATACTCAAATCAGGACATCCAAGTTGAACACGACTGATCTTCGTAGAAGATATTGGCGCCCGAGTGTGGGTTTACGTGATGTGAAAACAGAGCGAGACAAGACGGTGGGAATAGTCAGCAATATCGAGGTGGTGTTTGCTACTCGAGGTCTCCGGAGACTCTAATAAAGAGACCTTTTTCCCTCTTCCGCCGCTTCGTTCAAATATTCTAGGCTTGTTTTGAGAAGTTAATAATAAGACGGAAGTGGAGAGAAAAGAGCCAGGAGAAATAAAAAGAAGTACCGACTAAAACGAGACGGAACGGTAGGACTACAGTGATATATTGGAGCAACTGTTCACGTCAGTTTGATGTAACGCGCAATACAGGGGAAATGAAGGACTACAGTAGACAACTGCCAATAGCGATTTTTCCTTTGAAATCATGTTCATTTATATATACGCATTCAAAACAGATCGAAATATATTAATATGGCAAAGGGCATATCTTACCTACCGTTTCATTCAAAAGTTCTCTACATGTGCGATTCCCGCCGAAGAAGGGAACCTGGTGATGAGTGATGAAGAGGACGCCTAGTAGTTGGGAATTCTCATCAGTAAATCAATTATTTAAAGAAGTACCTACTTGATTTCAATAAATAAATAAATAATAATTGACATACCTACCTTTAATTTAAAAAAACCAAGTGCGAGACGAATATAGCTTCCTTACAAAATTATTATAATGGGCTGGCTATAATCCATATAATGAGCTGGTGTGCTCATAATTTTTAATGAGAATAAACCACTCTCAAACTCTACCTATAAAACTAATCCAAAATTGCCGTCGTGAAAAAAAAAGGATTAAAGTGTTTAAAGAAGTACTTACTGAAATTTCGATTTGAAACACCTAGTTGGAGGGTTAATATTATACGGAACAGTCAGATAGGGTGACAAATGTTTAAATCCTCGTTTAAATCTCTCGCTCGGCCAAGTATCGCATCACTGTCTACTTATAAAAAACTTCTCCATTCGTATAACTGGAGTTGAATACGAATTGAGGTAAAGGAACAAGAGGTGTAATCAGCTTGAAACATCGTATATAACGATGTGCGAAAATAATGAAATTCCTCAAAATTCTTCGCGCTGCGCTGGAGGAGCTGTGAATTCGAACGTCTCAAGCAGCCCGTTTTGCAAGGTCCTCCCGACCCAGCGTAGAGCCCTAATAAAATCCACTTGTTGCACGTTACGTCGTAATTCACGGGGAAAGTGGTGTAGTGGAGGTCGATAAAGGCAAAATCCACCTACAAACCGCCAACGGTACGTCCAATATGATGCCAAGGTTCGAACATTACCACCTTACCTCAACTAATCGTGGAACTGGTTTCAAAATAGAATTTCGGTAAATATTTACGTTATACCAAGCTATAAATGGCACATATTAGATGTAGGTACGAAGAAATGTAATGTGATAGGTGTCTGAACAGTTATGAATAAATTATTTATAAATATTAACGGGGTGCTACAGTCTAAAATGGACTCTACAACTGCTGGAACCTATATCATTCCCGCTTTCGCTCATATGACCATAAACATAAATGCTAGACGTACCCCCGTACTAGCAGAAATTGGGACCAAAGTTCCTTGGTACCAACTATAATTACCTAATTGCAATAGTTTCATTTAACTGAATACGTGATACCATTATAATTTGTCATTACAATAGCATCAAACTGACCCCCCCCCCCCCTCCCTCCGACACATCAGACAATTATTGACAGGCACTCCGAGTTTCGCTCAAATCCGAACACCTAAGGTATTAATTTACTAATTAATAATTTACTAAAATTCGCTGAAATACACCAGTTACCTCAAAACCTCACTCATTAATCACACTCAGTTCGATACTGACATTTCTGATCGTTTCCATTGTCAAGCTGAAGTACCTTAGACGGGTTCCCTGGATTCACTCTAATCGAGGGGTACTTTGTTGCAGTAAGGCAATTTCATAGATGCAATATCGAAGATGTAATCCAAGTTCAGTGCATTTTGGAAAAGCGGACTTTCTGGTCAGAGGTTCATGTACAAATTTACTAACAGAAAAAAAAAAAACACTAAAAAAATCTCAAAAAAAATCCCCCCCCCCCCCCCAAACTCCTTTATAAAATTGGATTTAATGCCACGACAACTATCGACTGTATAACCTTCTTTCACGCTGTAATTATGCTTGCCCTTATAATATAAATCATCACTCAGGGTCCATCTAGAAGGAAAAGTAAGGTAGGAATTCGTGCGGTCGCAGGAACACTGGTGGAATTCGTGCGGTCGCAGGAACACTGGCGGAATTCGTGCGGTCGCACATTTCTAACTGGGCTACGCCCCGGGGGGTTTTGCGTTTCGTACCCAGGGCCCAAAAAATGTTGCGTTTCAGTCCCGCTCTGGGACAGCAATGTTGCGTTTCGCTCCCGAAGGCCAAAACGGGAATTTTTCGTTTCGTACCCACGTTCCGGAAGCGCCCACTTCTAGCTAGCACTTCCGAACTCATCATAAGAACTGATCACGCAGCCCGATGAAAGGCTTCATATCCGAGACGGGCACACAATATGACACCTGAACCAACATGATTTTAACCTCCCACATGTAGCGAGTCATTCGATTGTTGTCCTATTGTCCCCAACTTTCGTAATAGATAATACCTAACAGTTAAGTATACGCATCTTCAAGCGCTAATCAAAACACTGTTCCATCCGGCTGTTCTATTTTGTTGTGACTCATTGCTTGGGAGCCTGGGTTTCCTCTAGGATTCACTCGGGGTATACTACTACTCGGGGGATACTACTATATTCAGTGGGTACGAAACGCAAGGCTGGGTTCAGTCGGGGTACGAAACACAAATTTCTAATGCACGAAGTGGGTACGAATCACAACGTCATTCAGTGGGTACGAATCGCAAGGGTACGAAACGCAAGTCGCCCACGCCCCGACATGCCCCCAAATCATTTACTTAATTCGGACGATTCATTAAGCCGTACAACATGCAATCGTACATTTTGTGTCGACTCTCAGTTCGATGAAATTTTAGATGAAATTTGATACAACCGGCAACTTAGTCGAACTATGGCTCCAAAACTTGAGAAATATGGAAACTGCTCATTATACGACTCCAAAGCTTGATAAATATGGAAACTGCTCATTATTTCGATGTGGATATTGCTGTATGGCTGGGGATCAGATGAAAATGTGAGTGAAGCGACGAAGGATAATATAAATAATACTACGTAGAAGTTACGAATATCTAGTCAACTAATTGAATGAATGAATGAAATATGATTTTTATTAACAGAAAATGTCAACAATTAGAATAAACTCAAACCTAATCATGGTACTTAGGTCAGCCTAATCATGGTCTGGGGTTAAAAAAAAAAAAAAATCGGTACTTTGTGCGGGAAGAATAACGTGGAATTTTGGATGCTGTAAGCTGTTCTGGTTTTTGAAGATCTGTCGGTTAGTAGTGATCGGTATTCAGCCATAATTTGATGTAATTCTTAAATCATTCTATTAACATCGGCTTTTCAGTCCTCCAAGCTGGGCCCACCATCAGGATAAAACCTACGAGCAGACAATCCTGTTGCAATTACGCCATAACAATCCAAAGATAAAAGCCAACACAGATTAAACTTAGAATAATTTGATAAAATGATTGTGGAATGTCGGCCTTTCCGTAGAAAATGTTCAATGACACATTAAAATTTAAAGATAAGTAATAAAAACACAAAACACAGAATTACTTGTTATTTTAAGAATTAGGTACATCAAATTCTGGCTGAATCCCGACTAGTACCAACCGAAAATTGAATATACAGCCTATCAATTTTCAAATCGCCTATCGTATGTCAAACCAAAATACAGTGTCTGAAGAAGAAGAAGAAAAATAGTTTTATTTAAAGAACATACAACCTTCATTTACAAATATATACATATAAAACAAATAGGATTGGGCGAATCCGCCATGAATCCGGGTCCCCCGGTACAAAAAGAAATTCATATTTAACGGAAGCCTATTTACTTGTTTTCTCCTCAAAACTAATCACAAAAGGCAAAAGACAAAGACAAAAACTCGTAATTAAATTCGGCTTAGACTTATTACATGAGTGTTGACAATCTTTAAGAATGCACATATTTTTCCCAACGATTTCCTATATGCTAACATACACCCACCACTCGCACGCCCACTTTCAGCCGGTCTCCCCGCCGGCACCCATGTAATTTCATACTCTGAAAAATATCCATTGAACTTAACACACCTATCCTCCTCCAAATTGTTTCCAGTAGTAAGACAATCTCAAAAGATTTCAAAAATTTAAGAAAACCATCTTGACAGATTTTTGTATTTAAACCATTTACATTATAAGAAAGAATCCTTAGTTGCTGACCATTTGACACTCAACGTCGCTCCGGGTTTCTATCAGACAAATCCTCTTGCTATGGGTGCTGAGTCGCTGCAATATTTCCTCCCTGCTGCAAATCACGGCCGCGCTTCTCTATATCCATACTTCGAATGAAACCGCCAAGGTCCAGGCCCCTGACACCACTAAGGGCCGCGACACCTTCTTCGGAACCATCACACGTGACGAGCGTATCTTCAGTCCAAGCGAATTTCCGACCACCCACAATAAGCACGTCGCCCCGCAATTTCAAAACTTTGTTTTTGTCAAGCGAACTGCAATGTTTTTTGATCCGAAGCAATATTCCACGCTTGAATCTGCTCTCGGGTGTCACGTCTACCAGTATCACAATACCAGTACCCCTCAATTTATTGACATTCTTATAAATTTCCATTAAGTCTTTATAAGATTCAAACTCGACAAGGGTAAAGCCTAACTTGTTGAGCGCAGGCTTAGATAGCGAAAAAGTCTGCACGATATTCACTCTTGCCACCTTCAAGACATTGACAAAAAGATCCATAACCGCGTCTAATAGCAGAGTTCCCGCTGGTACATTTAGACCTCGTATTATTAGCTTGTTTCTATTCAACAAGTTTCGTGATTCATTCACCTGAGCTTTGAATACTTGTGTGACATGCTTCAGGTGGGATACTTCAGGAGAGTCTGGCCAGAGCCCACTCCGGCCGTGGGGGTTCGGCCATTTCCGCCCGTTTC
This sequence comes from Leptopterna dolabrata, assembly GCA_954871275.1. Taxonomy (NCBI): domain Eukaryota; kingdom Metazoa; phylum Arthropoda; class Insecta; order Hemiptera; family Miridae; genus Leptopterna; species Leptopterna dolabrata. Next base: position 10,251,095 of record OX940986.1, on the reverse strand, counting down.
CGCTGCCTCCTACTGCTTTACAGCATGAGATACCTGTTTTTTCAAAAGCCAACCGCTTACGAGGTAATTTGATAGCTCAGTGGTATCGACACGTTTCCTCGGACTGTTAGATCGCAGGTTCGAGACTAGGAACGTAGGTAGATTTTCGTCGCTGACACACACTTCCATAGTATAAGTTTTTGTTGCGTTAGGGCTTCGAAACCATGATTTTCTTGACAGATTATTGATTTGAACAGTTTCTATAATTTATTATTACTTAATAAGCGATTGATGGAGTAGTACCTAGGTACTTAACTTTATATTTACAAATAATAATCGCTGCCAGATTATGTGACCCACATAGTGGCTATAACCGTAGTGGCGACTAAATTTGCAAGGAAATGGTATATTTTTAAAAAGCCATTTTGCCCGCACAAAAATTAGGGGGGGCAACGAAATTAAAATAATGGTAACATAAGCAAAAAATATATATTTTATTCATTTACGAGATTACAATTCACAGCTTATTGCCTATGGAACTTCTGACTATTCCCATAATTATCACAAAATATATAGGTATTTCCCTTGGAGAAATTAACGATAATGACAAAATTATACACTAGTCTCAGTATTACCCACCCTCTTGAAAATGTTATTCTAGAGAAAGCTTATCAAATCAAAATACTTAGTACAATTTAGTCTCTTTTAGGTTATAACTAGGTACTTAGATTAGTGTCACAAAATAATACTGAACGTGGAGAAAAAAAATCGAGAGGAAAATTGCCCAAGGCAACGAGTTCGTTTTTATATTATAATATCACGACAATATCACATTTTATCAACCTTTTAATGAATATTTAAATGCATTTTACTCATTTGCGAGATTACAGCTTATTCTTGAGAACTTAGGTAAGTACCTATGGAACTTTTGACTATTATAATAACTATCACAGAATATTATTATAAATTATAATAGCATGACAATATCACATGTAATCAACCTATCACGACTGTTTTGTCCAGCAATTCTTTATATTTATATTGACTTCGAATCATGCTATAATATTATTACTATTTTATAAAACTTAGCTCATTTTGGTTCATGGTAACTAAGGAACGTGCGAAGTACGGCGGACAGATAGAAATTTGTTTATTCATTTGCGGAGTCTACGTACTTACCTTGGAACGAAAAACCATCAAATTTTGAGGGGGCGTTAACATTTTTTTATCATGCTCGATTCTAAAGGAATAAGTTGAAAATAACCAAAATTGAATGTAGTTCGATACAGTTGAAAATAGCCAAAATTAATGAAAATAACCAGAATATCACGCTAATATCAAAGAGTTATCAATAATATAATATCTAGTGACTCGGAACAATGTTATGTTAACTTTGTAGTTAATGTTTTAGGGTCTTCTTTTTCAATGCTGGTTAATGGGAGTTTGAAGGACGACTGAGATCCAGGTGTTTTTGAAACCGTTATTTACTGAGAAACACAAGCTTTCAACTGCCCTCAGTTGTTCCTGATAAGAAAACTTATCTTAATTCTGGTAAACGTGAAGACGACTGTCTGAGGGCAGTTGAAAGCTTGTGTTTCTCAATGGTTTCAAAAAACACCTGGATCTCAATCGTCCTTCAAACTCCCATTGACTACTCCGGCACGCCTCGAATCCGCTGCATAATAAGCAGGCGTATGATTTCCGATCAGCCATGACTATTCTCATGTTGTTTTAACGCAAATGACTTGTTACTGTAATCAATGATAAGTAAACTGATAAGAAAGTGATAAGGATACGAGCCGATCGCGGAGGGCGGAACAGCAAATTCCACGCGGAAACAGGCGGAAATGGCCGAACACCCACGGCCGGAGTGGGCTCTGGCCAGACTCTCCTGGATACTTCCTCTTTCAAACGACGATTTTCCTCGACAACAGTATCAATCGACCGCTTCATTGAAGCAATATCTTCTTTTGTCGCGACGTTTTGGAGTTTCTTGTCCATAGTAGATTCTATAATTTTAGCGAATTCATCGGGAGTAAAATCCCCAATTTATTTTGTTGGTGACATCTCTTCTACAAGTAATTTTTTCGTACACTCAGGTGGAGTAATGTTGCTGCGTCTACGTTTTGGCGTCTCACAAATTGGAGTAAAATAATTCTCCAGCGTCCCTGTCTTACTCACAAGTTCTCAGTGTCTGAAGATCAGAAAGCTCATGTTTTGGCTCAGATGATCGGAGAGCTTTATTTTCGGATCAGCTGAATAGCTCCATTTGTTTACTGACACCCAGGAGCCCCTAAGATGTTCCACTTAAAATTTCACCATCGCAGGTTGAATACAGGGGGAAAATTAGCCTCAGCGCTGTGCGAGCGTCTCAACTTGAACCGCCACATTATCAGAAAGCTTCCAGAACCGGTAATGTCTTCTTTTAAAACTTTCCCTCAGCGGCATTTTCTTCACCAGCGGTGGAGTAAGAAGAAGACTACGGAAGAAATGTGTTCGGAAAGAAAAAAAAAAAAAGAAAAAGAGAACGTAATGATAAGAGCTCTGTGAATCGCCTTCGAAAAGTGATGGTATGGCAGTGGTATAGGTGGGACCGGGGGTAAAAGAAATGCTATGGGAGGTATAAGTGGGAATCATTTATACTTGGTCGAGAGGAGGCGGTAGTCGAGGCCCTCGGAGTTATGAACGCAGTATCGGAAAACCATTTGGCGGCTTACCACCGGGCGCTGGTGGCCGCATATTTTATTTACTTATTTTTTTTTTTTCTACCTCACCCGTCGAGTTTTCTTCTTTTAAAAACCGCGAACCGCACGTAGGCGGTTTTTATTTTTATTTTTCGGAGGTGTATCGCACTTTGCACGACGCAACTGGCCACGTTTGGTATGTGCGGTCAAACGAAGGAAAATTCTATCACAACTTTTTGCACTTTTCTCACCTGTTGAAAGTGAGGGGAAAACGCATTTTTTACTCTCCATTACCTACGTAATACCCGGACATTTTACGAAGCCTGAACTATTTCCGACATCGATGAAATCGTAATTCTGTCACATTGATTAGGGTCATGAAATTTCATGTTTCTCCACCGTTTTGTGCCGTTTGTCTCTGTATGTTTGTTCGCCCATCAAGTCAGAACGAACAGGTAATCCTAATATATTAAATATTGGGAAATTAAAATCGGCAACTACAAGATTTTCAAAAATTAGACTGGGTAGGTAGTTTAAAAAAAATACCCAATCGCGATAAGCATTGTTTACATCACCAACAATATGTGCGAGCCTTTGATCCGTTTTGCCACCAGGGCTTATTCTGGAAATTCGCAGACCTCCTCTCTTTCACTTACTTTCTAATAATTAAATCATACTTCAGTGATAGGTTTTTTTCAAGTACGGAATAAATTCGCCTATTCCCCCATCCTTTTTGTGACAGCCGGTGTTCCTCAGGGCAGTACACTTGGGCCCATATTGTACTCAACCTACGCCGATGATCTTCCTCTTAGCCCTTTTGTCATCCTCCACAAATCCATTTAACGCCACCTCAACATAGTTAATTTGTCAGTAAATAAACGGGAATAAATCCCAGCACATTGCATCCACGTTAAGGTCGTGAACCGTGCCCCCCTCCCCCAAATCGTTTTCAATCCAATCTCTCGCTCTGATTGTTTCTGCTACTGGGGAATTAGACAATCGATCAATCAATCAGTTACACGTTTATTAGACGAATACAGGCTACAATAAATACTGGAGAACAAAACGTCACACTGCTCAGCGGGGGTTCCGTTAAAATGTGTGTCACTTAACAGTTAACACGCTACCGCCAACAAACATAATTCTTTTATCATTTAATTATTACCTACTAATTTATTATTTGTTGATTTATTTTTTCCAACTTGGAAGGTGTAATCTCTCTTTTACTTCCTTTCAACTTTGGAAGGATCATGGAATTTGAAATACATTGATTAGCTGAACATTCATATTATACGGTAGATTACTTAACTTTTTAATAAGGTTTTTGTTTACTTAAATATAGGTACAATTTCACACTCTTAGGAACGCATTTTTCTTAAAAATCATTGGCCAGTGGTGTTCTCATAACTGAACTCTGTAACCAATATCTATAACGCCAGGCTACTCCATAGTAGTTCCTCCCTCGGAAGCTCAGCCTCAGACTTCATTGTCAATAAATTGACACAGTCAAAACATACATTAAAAAGATGGAAACCACCCGTAGATTCAAATTACATTCTTGACTCCTTGATACCGTTCTAAATCACCGATCAACAATAAATTATTGACTTGTAATTGTGTCGTAAGACCCTTATGGACGTAAGGGTGCAAGGGTTTGGGGCTCCAAAAAGTTAGAAAAAACAATAACACTTATTTTAACCACTCAAAAGTGGAATAGGAAGATCATTCGAGACAGAAACAGACGAAAGTTGAGTTTTCGTCGGTAATTGATAAAAACTGTCAAAATGTTTGGTTGAAATCACTTAAATTCACCTAAAAATGGTATGTGGACCAATTGAAAATGTTCGATGGTTCATAGTAGGTACAGTAGTTTGAAAATTCGTTCAGTTTGGTACGAAAGGAGCTTACATAATACATTTCAGTATTCTCGATGAAATATGATTATCTTGCGAGTATATTTATGTACACATGTAATTGTATACAATCGATTCCACGTTCAAACAAAAACGATGATCACGTCACCATTTTGAGGAGCCCTCAAGATGTTCTAAGTTCATCCTCTCCTGGCCTGTGAATCACAAAGATGTGGGAACAGGGCCGTAAGTTTCCACCTAAACCTGTTGAGGTCCGTCGGGAATTTCCTCCCGTTTTCTTTTTCCTCTCGCCATCTTTGCCGAGGTCTTCATTATTCATTTCCCCACCCGCAGTTTTCTCTCCGGGAACGGCGGGAATTCCGAATAAATAATACCCGCAGAGCAAAAAGGGGTGTTTTTTCGGTAGTGCGGTTTTGCAAAGAACGAAAAGCTCGAGGGGAAAAAAAATTGCGAAACCAACCGACGGTGCTTCATCATTCGTTTTCGAAAAATACCATACATCTTCATTAAACGGGCCGGAAGTTGAAAAATCCGCTGTTATGCCGCTAGTTGTCTGCTTTGACTAATGGAATGTCGCCATGTACCCTTTTGAAGAGACAGGCGGAGTAATTGATTCCCAACTCTCCCGTATCCGTGCATTTTAAAGCAATCCGTCCGTTCACAACGCTGTTGAACAACTAGTTATTCGTTGAATCCGAACAAATATGGCGACCATGATAAGGAATAACCCTTAATCAGAACTAATACGGAGTTCATTATAATGACTAACCCGCAGAGTGGTACTCAGGAAATTTCAACAAATTACGACCATTCTTTCGGGTGTTTAAGAGTGTTGCAAAAATTTGACGTACCTATGAGCTGTGTTCGGTCTGTGCAGGCTAAAGTTACATTCCGACTATTATGGAATTACATGCGGGGTCATCCAACGCCAAACCCGCACTTCAACTACTTCAAGAGCCAAAAATAGTTTATCTAAAACCAAAATGTCAAATTCACGTGGTTCGAGGCTCACACATCGCTGAATAGTGGTATAAATGTTTACAGTCACCTAAACCGATATCAATTCACACAAAAAAAAATAACGGTTTATTATTAGAATGTTGACTTGAGGCATGAATTGACTGTTTCAATTGTCAAAAATATTTTATCCACAAAACATTGGGTCAAACTGGGGTTTAAGAGGGTAAAAAATAGCTAAAAGTAGCGAAAAATAGCAAAAATTCGCTATCTTCAAAAATTATATGGGCATATTTGCTTATATGCTGCATGACTGATACAGTAGAAGTCGCTTAGTAGAAAGGCGGTTAAAGGAATATGTCGGATATAAGGATAGAAAGAAACAGTCATGTCCCAATCGGCTGTATGTAAACACACAGTGAATTGGCCTGTTATAGTGATCAAAAGGTCTATAGTGACTAATGTTTTGAGTTTTTGGGTGTTAAAGGTCGGAAAAATAGGTAGAAATGGCTGATATCTCCTAAAAATGGTATATATTCACCAAAAGTGGTACCTATTGAACGATGATCCGAAACAGAAGATAACTAACTAACTATAGGTTTTAATGAAGATTTCCTTTAACAAAATTAATCAAAATTAGGTCAATTCTGGGGTGTCACATTCGCCAACATCGATAAAAATGGCTAAAATCACCACAAAGTATATTATACAGTAGAAGTCGCTTAATAGAGATTGGTCGCGTATAGTGATTGTTTCCAGTCGGTCCTAATTCGATCACTATATGCGACTTCTACTGTATTATCATTTTTGCTATGTCAATTTCGAATATGGTTTTCTGTGTCCGAATGCTTCGTGTTCTTCAAATACAGTTACGATCAACTTAACATTCATTATTTAATTTTAATTTAACTTTGATGAACTAAAAAATATACAACACCTAATTCTTTTTATTAGTAGGTTATTTCTTAAATACCTAGTTGTTTGTGATTTCTTGTTAGTACCTAGTTGTTCTGTGATTTAGGCTAATAATTTTTATTTCGTTGTGCGCGTAACTTTTGGTAATTTTAGTCTATATTTTACTGTTTAAACAATGTTGTATGAAGGCAAACTCATCGGACGGCCCGAGGTGTCAACGACTACTGCATGGCTCCATGTAACTGTGTAATAGGTAGGTACTTATATTCACTAATAAAGGCGTGTTTTCATTCATTCGTGACGACACCCGAAACCTTCAGAGCCGGTGGCCGATTACAGGAGTTGAAAATGCTGTCGCCACTTGTAGTCGCGAGGGTCTGTGAAACGTACTACAATAACGTGAAAATCCCGTAAAAGTAAGGTGCAACAATGCGAGTCCAAACGGCGTTTCCAAAGTAATGTTATCGTTATCGTCACATTCCTCGCCAAACGCGGCCAAATTATAATAAATTGTGCTCCTCCAGTCCTCTGTATATTTGTAATACATTTTTATTCGTACGAATGTACCAATGTATTTTCTTTTTGGTTCCGCGGCGGCTTCTGCTGTGCTCACCGGATTCGGCTTATTAATTTGTTCTTGACCGTGTAGAATCAGCATCATTCGCGCTCGTTTCTGTATTTTCGCGAGTTCCGTCGTATTTCTGTATTTTCGTAGTTTATGTGCTGTCCCGAGAACAACAATAAAATGTCTCAGCATTCCAGTACGTATTTGATCTCTATTTTATGCACTATTTCCATCGAACGTAGACAAATTGAGCTCCTGTAGTGATCAATGTACCTATTCGACGTGGGTTTGGCATGCTGCAAAGGTTGCTACCTACTTGATTTCAGTGTACCTAATCAATGAAGTGTACCGATGAAATATTCTTTTTGACAGGATTTCAGTATAAGATTCAATGTGCCTAATCAATGGGAAACCCATGAAGTATTCTTTTTATGTCTGGAGGAATCAAATGCGGGACTTTTTGTTTTTCAAATTGCAATGGTGCACGAAAAAATATTCCTTCAAGTGCTAAGTGTTGATAGTTTCCGATAACGGTAAATAGTAATACAGAACAAAAAGTGTAGTTTCTTTGGACAGCGGAACCTGGAGTGGAAATCCACGTCGTCCTATGTCTCAAAATACGGTATTTTCCCTGCCGAACCAAGTATTCAAGTATCCATTCAAGGTAGGTACAAGTTCATTTCTCCATCGGAGAAATCCTATCATCCATTTCTATGTCAGAATCCACGAAAAAACGTATGAAAACACTCGCTACTCGCTAAGTTTTGGCACAAATAAGCACACAAAAACGAAAATGCACTATGGCTGCCCGCTAATCAGACTTTGACTGGGCAGTTAAATTTTTAACTAGAGCTTCGATCTCCAGTTAAAGATAGTCACTGATTAGCGATAATCAGCTGCTAAAGTGAATTGATAAACGGATATGCGAGAGATAATCAGAGTTTTGACTTTAGTCAGACTTTAATCGGGCTTGCAAATGTGATTGATAAACCGGCCCTTAGCTAATTGTAGTATCCATGCGGGCTTCGCAACCGAACCTTCCGAGGCGACATTTTTGTGCCTTACTATCCATGCAACAGAGATCGCTTGGTTTTTCTGACTTGATCAACACCAAATAGCGATTCATACAGCCTATATGTATCAAAACGCCGAAGGGCCACTCACGATCTCGAAAACCCATATGCAATAATGAAAACCCTTGATCCTGGTCAACGGTACTACGTCACTTCCACATCCAAGGGCCAAATACTGAAAGGTGGTTTTGTGGGGTAAGTACATTTTCTTCAAAATCGGAATGCACTGATTCATTTCAAGGCTCCACTCGATCAGCGTATTTTGGCGCAGTTTGCGAGGCGATAACTGTCGTCTGTGACGATGAAGTGAACCTTTTACGGTTCGTTCATGTGATTAGGCTGGGGACACACAATGCGTTTTTCCAACGGACGTTCGTGCGTTGCGTTAACGCAGGGCAACGGGAACATGGCTTAAGCCAGTGGTTTTCAAATTGTCTTGGATCGCGCCCCCCCTTGCGAGTATCGAGCCATCTTGGCGCCCCCCTTCCATTAGTCCTCCTCCAAAATTCCCAAAACAAAGGTATTTGTGTTAACAAATAGGAGAAAATATCGTTGCCTAGCACTTTATATAGTTTTTAGTGAATTTCATCTTATATATATATACAAACAAAAATATTAATAAAAATAAACTTCTGAATTTATTTCACAAAATAAGAACGACGGACGTACGAAAACTAGTGTGATGGATGGTACCGGCTCATTTCAGTTAACATCAGATTCTTGAGTCTTGTCTTCTTGTTGAGAGTGAACATCTTACATCAAATTGGACGTCCAGACGATTTCTGATTTTTGTCTTGATGACCGCCAACATCAAACATCGACCGAAGGTCTGTCATATACACTGACTATTGAGAACACTAGATATGTGTTTAAATTCAATAAACTTCATCTGAACGGAGGTCTACACGCCCCTCCTGAAAATCGCTCGTGCCTCTCTAGGGGGGCGCGCCCCCCAGTTTGAAAACCACTGGCTTAAGCAATGGGATGGGCTACACACCTGCGTTGCTGCAAAATCAACGTCCGGTGGAAATTTCCAACGTCGAAAGGTTGCGGTAGGAACGCACAACGGTGCGTTGGGGTGGGGAGACATAACCCAACGAATCAAATGGAGCTGGCTCCATCAGTTGCGTTTCAACGTCGGCTGTGTACGTATCTACTTACATTTCATTCAAGTTCCATTGGTTTTTTTTCCACAATGGATTGCGATAAGCTGATTGCAGTTATTGAAGAGAAAGCTCCATTGTGGGACAAAAGCGACGAACTGTACAAAGATAGGACAGTTATAGAAAAGTTTCTCAGTGTTGTGTCTTGTTTAGTAATGTGAGTTCGCACGATCTCCAACAGTTCATCAAATGATTTCACGGGCATCCTATAGTAACTAAAAAATGTATCTTCGTGGTTACGGATGTCTTGAAAAAAATTCCACGAATCTATTTGAAGGTGTCCTATTCTTGTTGTACGGATGTGCCCAGTACTTCCTTTCGCTCAGATGTTCATCGAGCATACCAGTAGCTTCTGCAACGCTCACTACCACAACTTTTCTCAGATAATAATCCATCGTTGTTCACTTTGTAGAGGAATACAACAGACTGAACTGGTTGTTGTGAGGAGACAGACGACTCCCACTCTTCAGTTCTGCGTTAATGCAGTAAGTGTAACCGCTAAGAAAAATCGACGGACGTTACCCAACGCACCAACGTCCGTTGGAAAAACGCATTGTCTGTCCCCAGCCTTGGGCCTTACGTTGGGCAGATACTGCTCTCAAATCTAACCGTATATTTCCAGCATTCATTCAATTTGGGACAACCTGTTCAATGAAAGGAGCTCAGCACCATCAAATTGACAAAATGATTTACCGAAAAATCGACCGAAGAATAATGAAAAAGGGACGAATAGGGAAGGGGGGGAGGACTTCTTAACAGAAAATTCACCTCAATAACCTTGTTAGAGGTCTTCGATGTGTAAAAATATAAAACGCCGTCCATTTTTCCCGTGGACGTTTTTTCCAATCGGCTTGCAGGTCCGAGCACAAGTGGCTTCTCCAACCGCAACTATTATTTACTTGACGTGGGAAACCCTTCACCAACAGTTATAAATCTTTCGGGGAAGAAGGAAAGGGCGGGAAAAGGACGGAAAAGAGGAGGAAGAAGAATGGGGATATCCTTTTGAGGGGAAGAGGAGCAGATAAATTGTTGGTGGGCGAAATAAGAGTGATTGAGTCCTGCGGTGGGCGGTAGGGGCCGTGGCTTTTCCCTATATCTGAATTACTCACGGTACATGCGTTTTCACGGGAGTTTTCCAGCCGGTTGGGCCGTACAGCCCCGTAGGCATTCTAATAAAATTACCTATAACCCTCACACGAGGGCTCCCTTCCGGTTTGAGGTATTACTGCTCCGAACGGGGAGGCACCGTCGGGTTCACCACTCGGGTTCATCTGGTTGAAAAATGCTGGAGGTGCGCTGAACCATGTGGAAGGTCGTCAGATCAAACCACTTGGAACTAACTGGTTGGGGCTGCGGAGCTTAAACTCGACGGTTTCCTGGAGGCAGTTGAAGAATCAACGACAACTTCTGATTGGTTGCGCATCTTAGTCACCGCACTCGTCAGAATGGATAGCAAATGGCTCCACAAACAATACTTGGTTCTGAACTAACCGTAATACATAGATAATATCAGCCAGAAGAATATTACAGCGGAACCTCGATAAGTCGAATCTCCCTAACTCGAAAATCTCCCAAACTCGAAGCATTTCTCCTGGCCCTTCGCTGGTTTTATTTTACTCGAATGAATACGGCACGATTGGGACCTCACTGAATAAACCCACAAAGTTATATTTGACGGTTTTAAAGACGAATATTAGGTTGCTATTTCTGAAGAAAGTATTTTCTATCACTGAAATTGTCATTGAATTGTCTTGATTCACCTGTTAATACAACCTCCTGTGTTATATTACAAATTTCTGGTGATTACAGCCATTTTCACAGGTTTTTGCCCCATAAATATTGAGTTTTGAGAGTTAAAACTTTGCCAGAATCTCACTCCTTCACTCTTTGGTCAAAATCAATTTTCATATTTGGTCTCCTCGCCCTAAAAAAAAAAAAAAAAAAACATGGGAAACGACATCTCACAAGACCAAGTTCACTAAAACCTCATAATTACCTCGATAAGCTCTATTTTTACACAGATTTTTTCCCCCGAAACACCACTGGATGTATTCCGATCGGGCTGCCGAGCTTTGGAGCACAACTACGACCCAAATGTGTTCCCAAATGGGAACCCCAACTGTGAGCGGAAGAAAGACGATTTTAGACCAGAATTTAACGTAAATTTGAGGCTGAAACTTCGTTAAAACCTCAATTTTCCATTCTTTGGTCAAGATCTACGTCTTCTCGTCCCAAAAAAGATGGAAACCGGTACCTAAGAAGCTCATGTTACTAGAACACAAAACAATACCTATTTTTATACACATTTTCACTCATAACACCCCTGGGTATATTCCGATCGGGCTGCAAAGTTTCGGGACACATTAGAGGCCACATTTTTTTAGGGCGAAAGAACGAATTTTTTAGACCTAAAATAAATGTACATTTACGGATGATACGGTGTACAGCGTATGGCGGACGGACACTGAATTTTGGTTTATCATTCTGTGAATAATACACCTATGTAGTCGCTCAGCAAAACCTTTCCATAACACCCCCTCAAAATTTTTTCTTAGTTTCAAAGTGCGTAGAATCCAAAAATGCATTTTCTGTCCGCCGCACGCCGTATCATGCATAACTAATTCAATTTCGGCATAAAAAACTTCGTTCTTTCGATCGAACACATGCTCCATTTGCGCCCTAGTTGTGTCCCGAAACTTTGCAGCCCGATCGGAATATACCCAGGGGTGTTATGTTTGAAAAATGGGTGTAAAAATAGGTTATTTTGGTGTACTAGTAAAATGAGCATTTGAGGTATCTTTTTTCCTGTTTTTCAGGGCGAGAAGACCGAATATGAAGACGAATTTGACCAAAGATTGAAGAATTGTAACGAAGGTTCAGCTCCCAAACTTCATTAATGAGTCAAAAACCTGGGAAAAGTTCTGAAATCACCATAAATTTGTATAATAACACTAGAGAAAGTGTCAACGGGTGAATCAAGACAATTAATTGGCAATATCAATGATCAAAGATGATTTGGAAGAAGAAACAAAAGAAGCGTACTTCGTTTTTTTGGAGGCCAAATTTGGTGGAAACCATCAGAAATAGCTGTTTCAATTATTGCACATGAAAGAAACAATAAATGAACAGAACATTGGTTTCAAAAGCGAGGTGAGCGAGGTTTTGTTCGATAGGTTTTATAACGAATATTACTGAATCAGATAGACTTACATATTTGGTGAAGTCAATAACAAACGAGTGTTCTTGATATACGGAATCCTTGTATTTCGGAGAGACAAAACGGAATATGAATTTGTATGATTGCACAGAAAACAGTATTACGCTGAAAAGGCTGTGTAGCAGAAGGCGGAGCAGAACAGAGTGAGGCGACTGCTAGTGATGGGCAATTCGAATGAAGAATCGAATGCGGCATTCGATTATTCAATTCATTCGGATATTCAGATGTGAGATTTCAAGTATTCGAATACTTTCGCATTCGTATTGTAGCGAAACTAGCGGTATCTTCGCGAAGCTCAAGATACAGGAGGATGGAACTGCGACAAGAGAACCTGTGACCAATGCGAATGCCCAAGTACCTACTGTCACAGAACAACCATAGCTGAGACTTTCATCCGAACTCTATCCCATTCCATTGGTTATTTTTCATTCGAATACTTTAGCATCTGTTCTGCCTTTGGTTGTTTTGCATTCGGATCTGTTGGAGGTTTCCCCACTCCTTTTTCATGATGCAAACGAATCATTCGAATGAAACGAGCTTCATCCGTGTAACTAAGTAAGATCAATGAAAAATCAAGTTATATTTTACCTATATATTCCTGAATTTTCTATTCTAATGTCAGTATCAAATAGGTAATTAAATTTTTTTTATTCAATATAAATCCTATATTATTACGTTACTTATTTTCCAAGTAGGAAGTTTTATTTTATTTTTTCCAATCGGCTACTAAATTAATAATCAGGTACCTAATCTAAATAAATCATGTTTTTAACTGGCCGATAATAATAATAATCCATCCACTTACATACCTATTTGGTCATTCACATTTTGAATAGTAAAATAGTTGTTTGAATAGTAGTGTTCAGTAACTACATGGAAAACGAAGTTCGAAAATTTGTAAACTTTATTATGAACAAAATTAAAAACTCATGGTAATGTAACAAATTATGGTACTATATAAAAATGCTGAACATCATTATACCTAAGTTGTTTTTCAATACTTATAGGTAGGTAGGTAGATACCTACAAGAATTTAGATCACAATACCGAGATCGTTTGTATAAAAAGAGGAAGTAAAAAATACTGAACGTCTTATAAATTTACGATAAGTATATTATATTTCGTACACCTACCTCATCATCATTTCGTTGTTTATTTATTTTTTGTTCTTCTTAAATCTGAACATGACAAAACACACTATTTGGTAGAAAGATTGCACTAAACTCAAGAAATACTGAACACCACTAGATACAGATTAAAATCATAATTCAAAAATGCACAAGTTCAAAATGGCGGTGGGTGTTCCCTCCACATTTGAATGAAATCATTCGAATGATCATTCGATTATCAAAATCATTCGAATACTTGGTGTTCGATTATTGAAATCATTCGTTTCGCCCATCACTAGCGACTGCCTTTCAAGAACAAAAGAATTGGACGATGTGCCAACTTGATCACATGCGGAACTACTTGTTTTCGAATATTCGGAATTATACATATTACACGAAGGAGTATAATTATACTGAGTAATTATTTGATTATCTGATTATAATTATACATCGGATTATTTTGATTAATATGTGTTGTTACTCTACAAAGAGTCTAGTTCATGGAGGATTGAACAAAGAGTCTATTTCATTGAGGAATAACACAATTAGTAGTGTGTCGGGTATGCTATAGGAGCGCTACTGTACATTGGTGGTCTTGCCGAGAAGACTACTTTTTAATAGTATGTCCAATAGAATAATAAACCCATGTGACAAGAATTTGCAGCATTTTTAGAATCTGCACACAAGAAAAAATTGTTGAGGGGGTGTTATGAAGTGTTTGCTGAGCGAATAAGTAGGTGTGTTATTCACAGAATGATGAACCAAAATCAGGATGTGCTGAAGATGTCGAGTTTTCTGTCAGAAGTTAAATAATAGTTAACTAGGCAGGTCGAATTGGGCGGTCGAATGAAGCGACGAACCAAAATATGGGTCATGTTTTGAACAGACAGGATGAAACCCGCCTGATTTGATAAACATTATCGACGAGGGAGGGGGTTTGGTTTTTTGAGAGAACATCCCCGTGTAGAAGTTGATGAATGAGCCACAATGACACTGATAAGATGACGTCGCCTGCGAGGAAGGTGGTAAAAGGGCGGGCAAGCCTTAATGGACGGCAGTGAATTAGGGAAGCAACGACATCTATAAATCAACCTTACGGAAGGGGCAGATAGTGGGGAGGGGAGGGGAGGGGAGGAGAGGACCATCAATATAACACGCCTAACCGAGCAACGCCGGGGCGATGTCGGAGCGAGGGGTTTTCACAAACTATCTCATTAGCGTCCGGCCCGAGCCACCTTGTCCCGGAAAGCGGATAACGAATCGACGTTATGAGTAACAACGCGATATCGATCGGATGTATTCATCAGCAGGAGGTTTTGACAGTGATTGGTGAGCGAGGAGCAGCTGAAAAGCACAGTTACCCGATCACGGCAGTTAGGGTTAACACAGCTTCCGACGTTCAAATTACACACGATTTCGGTTTACTATTTTGAATAATAAACTTTGGAATCGACCAAGAAAAAACGCTGCAAATCCCTGCACAACGGTTTATTATTTTGTACAGAATACCCTTCTGTTACAGATCACAGCTCTCTGTATAGATTACCCGTCTATATTATGTACAGGTCTATACATACTATGTAGATCGCAGACCCTCCGTAGGTTAGTACCTAAACCCGTACTCGTTACTAGGTACGTACATAAATCACGAGTTAAATGTTGCTAAAATAATACTGCCGATGACAAACAGTAACTAAAACGGCAAAAAGAAACGCAAATAATGAAATTCAAAAGGAAAATTGTTGAGGTGGAGTGAAATAGATGCTGCCTTCAATACCTATAATGAACCGTTGTGTAATAACTTGCTCATCAATAATACTTCAACGGTTGTTCAAGTTTCAAAAGTACCGATCAACAAAATCCAGCCCCTTCTTGGTAGATGAACCGTTTTGTAATAATTTGCCGTTGTGTAACAATTTACCGTTGTGCAATCATTTGCCGTTGTGTAATAATTTACCACTGTCTAATAATTTACCCACCAATAATACTTCAAAGTTTGTTCAAGTTTCACAAGTACCTACCAACAAAATCCAGTTGTCCATCACTTATCAAATGAAATAATATCGCAGAACAACCAACTCGACTTCATACAGCCATCCTTTATTATATTCAGGTGCTCCCTAGTGATGATATCCCGGCCGGATTTATACCGTTTGATTCAAGATCGTGTTGACGAAGCTTTTTGGTGCACACGAACGGCTGGACGTACAATGCTCCGGGTGGTCACAAAAAATTGGTGATGGTACTATAAATAATCAAAGATAATCTGTTTTTTTAAAACCTAGCCTAATTCGTGTTTTTGGGGGCCAAAATTGGTGCACACCATAGAAAATAGATATTTCAATTACTGTACATGAAAGAAACAATTAATGAACAGCCAACATTTCTGTAGGCAAGTCTAGTAGAATAATAAACCCATGTGACAAGGACTTTGCAGCGTTTTCCTTACTTCCCATGAACCAAAATTAGCGAAATTTTGTATATGGGTCCCGCTTGGGCTCTAGTTGGTCCTCGAAGCTCACCGTTACTGTCACTCAACTCTAAGAGGTGAAAAAGAGGGGTTGAAATGTCCAGAGTATTCCTATTTCGGAAAACTGAATTTTGAGGTGTGGGTTTTCTCGCATTTTTAAATAGTTTGATTTTTTTCTATATTTTTGAGACCATCCGGAGCATTCTACAATGTTGCCATAAAATTTGCTACACAATTTGCCGAAAACAGCAGGGTGAATGCAGGCACCAAGCTGCGTTGAGAGCGCACATCACTGGTATCTCGGCTAGTGCGCGTCTATAGCACAGTGGTCTACCTGACGGACTGATACGCCAAAGTTCCGGAAATCGAAACCCTACCGAGACTGAATATTTTTTTCACTCCTCATCAACAATTTCTCTTCAGAACTTCATTCTTTGCGCTTCTTTTTGCAATTTCATCTACTGTTTGCTTATCTATACAGAGAGCTGTGATCTGTAACAGAAGGGTGTTGTATACAAAACAATAAACCGTTGTGCAGGGGTTTGCAGCGTTTTTTGTTTTCAAACTGATCTTGAACTAAAGAATTTTTTGCGAGCACCCGGAGCTTTGCACGACCAGCCGTTCGTTGCACCGAAAAGCTTCGTCAACATGATCGTGAATCAAACTGTATAAATCCGGCACAGATATATCAGTGCTAAGGTTCAAGTGATTATAAACACGGATGGCTGTCTGAAATCTGGTTGGTTCTCCTGTGATATTATTCCATTTGGAAAATGATGGCTCTTTTGGATTTTGTTGATAGGTAATAATTGTGTACTTTGAACAAACGTTATGCTTCATGAATAACAACAAATAATAATTATTGAATACATTATTGAATTACTGAATCCTGCGCATTTTCATGAAACTAATTCCCGCTCCAATACTCGATTTTGGGCACAGGTAAATAATGAAACGTTGCGTAATAATTTGCAGCGTTTTCGACTCGGAATGCTCTGGAATGGAAGAGACACGAAAATCCGTGTGGGTAACTGCTGAAATTTTTGACTTCGGACTTTCTGTTCCAAAATTTTCTTCAGCCGTCACAACCGAACAAAAACCCCTTTGGAAAGGAAAAATAAAACCGACAAAACACAAACCACCAGGTTTCAAGTCCCCGGTCAAACCAAAATCGACCGCCGCCAAACCCGGTCAAACCGAAACCCATTGATTCGCAAAACCTTTCAGCTGGTTTTGTCTCGTGCCGAGGCGTCAGGAGCCTGAAAAGGTAACGCGGCTCATTGTTCCTGAGGCCGAACAACGGGGGTTAAAATAACGGGGGTCCATCGTCCGCTAACGGGGGTCATCTGGCGTTACAGGAGGGCGGGGAGGGGAAAACCTACTCAACGTTCGTTTCAGCCCCCCACCCCTCCCCCCGCCGTCCGACAATTCAACTAAACCCTCACACCGGAAGGTTTTTTCTCCCCCCCCCCCCCCCGCCAAACAAATCAAGAAGAGTGTATTATTGTAAGGGGCTTTATTGTCGGTGGGGGGGGGGGGGGGGGGCACCTCGTTCCCATTCGGAATCGCCTGGTGTGAGGGGTTTTTAATTTTTTTTTTTAAATTCAAAAACGTCAGAAGTGTGTTAAACCACTCGAGTCGAGAAAGGGATCCACCGTTTACTCAAGGATTCCCCCCTCCATCCCACCAAACCCCATTCACCCCCCTTCAACACCACCACCAGACTTGAGTTGATTCAGCGGAGAAATATGGAGAGAGAGAGAGAGAGAGTGAGCGAGAGAGAGAGAAAAATCTCCTCCTTCAACACAATTCAAAGGCTTTTCGCACATATTTTCTCGGCTCCTTTCGCTTATTGGAGCGATCCGCCGCCTCCCACCACCACCCACCACCCACCAACACCATCACACCGTCCGCACACCTTCGAGCCTGTTGTTATCTTTTGTGTGGAATTGGGTGGAGGGGAAAAACTGTGCATCCCTCAGCCCCCCCCCCCCAAACCACCACTCGGCCAATGATGCAGCAGATAACCATAAATTAATTCAGGGGGTTAAACAGGTCGGAGGGGGTTAGGATAGGAGGAAAGTGTACGTTAGAGGAGGACGAGTATGTGTATTTGTGTGTACTTGTGTGGACGAGGATGTGTATTTGTGTGTACTTATGTGGACGAGGATATGTACTTGTGTGGACGAGGATGTGTACTTGTGTGGACGAGGATGTGTACCTTAGAGCAGGGCCTCCCAAACTGTGCCTTCCCTAAGGGTGCCTACAGAGTGGAGCGACGAGGGTAGCGACGAGCGCGGCAGAGAGGAAAGCGGGGAAAACAAACCTTAAGGGGGGAACGGGAGCGCCCAGAGTGGGCAGGCGATGGAAGAAAGAGGGAAGCGTGCACGGAAGAGGAGAGCGAGAAAACAAACCAGTTTGTTTTCGTCGCTCTCCTCTCGCCTCGTGTCGAATTATTTTTCTTTTCTATCCAAATTATTACTTAATTGAAGTTGGTCCACTTCTTGATTAGCCTCTGCTGAATTTTTTCAAGAAGGTAATCGAAAGTGCTGATGCTCATCCGAAAATATTGAAAGAACCTTGCTGGGTCTTCTCTCAGTTGACCAAACAAGTGGTGAAATTCACCGCGCATTCACTTCGCGACTGATTGATAGCATGAATGCCCTGTCGTGAGCGAGTCAAAAGATACCAGATTCGCAGTCCAGAATTTTCAAGATAAAAATAATTTGGATCCATTGCAAGGAATTGCGAAAACAAATGTACTGCCCCGGGCAAAATTTTTGAAACTACTTCCACTCTGGCATTCACTATCCTCTCCGCCACACTCGTCGCTACCCTCGTCGCTCCACTCTGTAGGCACCCTAACTAGGGGGTCCGCGGCGAACTTCGAGAAAAATTAATACATTTGTAGTGACCGAGTGTAGTGGGTCCTCTTTCTTAAAGAGCGAGATTCATAGGTAAAACACTAAAAATTCTTACAAAAATAAACGTAGAATGAATAAATACAATTAACAAGTACGCAACCACGAGGGACATTTTATGTCTTAGCGCCCCCTCCCGCACCCACACCAAGTACTTCGTACTTAATTGTTTTGGTCAAGATTTCCAACGAATGGTAAACTCTGTCCTTGGGCGGTCACAAATGACAAAGAATCACGTTTCAATTTAAAAACAAGTACTTCGTACTTAATTGTCGCAGAACTATCACCTAGTCCGAACAGCCTTCAGTCCCAATTAGTTCGGATTAGCCGGACTCCACTGTATTATGTACGTAAACATTCATTTAAACAATCACGCTCATACCGCAGCTTGTTGGCCACGCAATCCGCAGTGGTTAACGTAGTATGGTTAGGTAAATCGAGAGCTATCCAACGAGTGGTGAACGATTTTTGTACGATGATAACTGGCGAAGATAAAGTTCCGTAGCAACGAATCGGTTGTAAGCGAAAATCATCAGAAAAATTTGAAAGACTCCACAGCCATTACACTACAAACTATTGAAACGAAATCACGGAAACTTGAGAAATTTTTCCACTTCATGGAAAAACATTGAATCATGGATATGTTTTTGGGCGCTGTATTTTCACATCCACTTTTCAATGTTTTTCCATGAAGTGGAAAATGAAATCATTTCATTATTAGAAGGCACATTTTTAGGTGCTACCTTCCAATCGCTACCTTCCAATTCGTTCAATAAAATGGTTTGTGCTCATTTCATTATTGTTTCGCTGGGTATTGTCGGTAACTACACACGCACATCTCCAAATTGTTTATCGGTTGCAGGGTTGCATTTTTTTCGGTCGCAAATTTTAGAATGACCCCCCCAGGGCAAAAACATATCCATGTTAATATTTTCGTGACGTTGTTTCCGTTGCATGTCTCCGTTGCATGTCCCGCGTTTCATTTTCGAGTTTATGTAGCAAAGTAAAGACATAAAATGTCAAAAACTCGAAAATTCATTTTACTGCAAATGAAAAAAAAAAATTAATAACAATGAATACTGGAAACAATTTATTCTGTTCGATTGCCTACAATAGTTGTACCTACCTATCGATTCCGTACTTTTCAATTTGATTTTTGTGTTGTAAATAAAGTTGAGTTTGTAAATGTAATGTTAGTTTCCAGAGTGATATTCCACTCCACCACTAATAATAAGACATGGCCTGATGGCTAATTTACTAAACTTTTATTTACCACAAACTGCAAATTTAGTGTCATGTATATAAATCTAAATAACTGAGTAAGAGGGGTCCGCAGTAGATATTGTTCCGTGAAAGGGGCTTACTGTTGGCTGTTCATTTATTGCTTCTATCATGTGAAATAACTGAAACTACTTTTGATGGTTTCCACCAATTTTGGCCCCCAAAAACACGAATTAGCTCCTATTTTTGACAACTTACCTTACTGATAGCACAACTTAACTGTCTTGATTCACGTGCGGACACTTTTTGTAGTGTTATAATACAAATGTAT
>OX940986.1:10158203-10230416 GCA_954871275.1 Leptopterna dolabrata | reverse complement strand
CTTGGAACGGAAGGTTATTGCAGCTGCCCAGTCATCTCTCACGCCACATATTCCTGACCTTTTACGTTTCTTTTTTCTCTTCTATTTTTTTCTAAACCACACTTTTTTTCTTTTTTCTCCACTTGCTCTCTATAAGCCCCGGTTAAAGTCCCAGTCTGAATATAAATCCTGCGAACGAGGCGAGAGAAATGAAATGCCGGGTGGGGTAGCCGGAACGATTGTGAAATATTTAGCCATTTACTGTACCCCCTAGCCCTCTCGTGCCTTTTATACTCGAGATCAACAGCCTCTCTCGTCGATAGGAGGAATATCGGATTACTAGGAGATTATTCCTGTTCATAGTAGCATTTTTCCAAGGGCAGCAATTTTCTAAATTCAGAGAGGGCCGTACTTTATGCACAAGCCGCATTTGTGTCTGTCACTCGGAAAACTACCTTCTGAATCGGCGTTATGACAAGCAATGTTGAGGTTCCACTCACTGGACCATTCGAATTCGCTATGTTGTCGCAGGAGCGCCTCAAACTAGACAGCTAATTTTGGTCGCTATGTAATAAACCATATATATATCAAATTCTGGTGACCCATCAAGTAGAATCAGCATTTCAAGAAAACCACAAAATTAGCAATGCTGAATTTTACGCGCCACCGTGGCGCCTTTCCTTGGCTTTGCTGTAGCAACAAAAACTATACAGCAAAACTTGATGGTCCAACAAGTAGAACCTCAAAAATTCTAGCCCAGTTGGAAGGTCTTTTTCGGGGAAAAGACAGACAAACGCCACCAGCGTCCAAATTGCAGCCAACTGCGAAAACATCGAATTTTGGGTCTTACTATTTGAAATTACACTATTCAGGTAATTGCGTAACAGTAACGATCTGGTCAGTGGTTCCACAGATGGTAGGTGATGGACCTCACAAGTTCGGTATTGACCGCGCAAATTGTCCAAGATTATCAATTTTGAAAGACAAATCAATTTGAAAGTAGTCTACATGCGTAGCGCAATTCTTTCAATGATGTGGTTAGGGAGTTGAAAGCAAACGAAGCTGCAGGGCTGACAGACCGATCCTCGGAGTACTCTACATTTCTATGGAAATTTTCTAACACTAAACTCTAAAAAGAAAAAAAAACTGATCTTATTCGGTGGGACTCTGAATTATATTCAATTAGAGGATAAAAACCTACAACTGAAGCTGCATTCTGCGCACCGAGATCATCGTATACGTATGACAAGTTCGAAAATTTTGATAGGTATATTTTTTGTAAGATTTGTATACTACAGCATGTTTCAATCAGTAGTACAGTATAGAATTATAGTTTGGAGAGGTAGCTACTCTTCCCATATAAACAAACTATATGTGCGACATAAAATTATTACCAAAATAATGTTATCATTGCCACGTATCACTGCCCATGACAACAGCACCAGTTAATTTATTTGATATTGCTAAGATTTTTCACTAAGAATCTCCTACTTAAGCACCCTAACGGACATTCATAATCATAATAATATATATATACAACGTACACCTGCTGACCTAACCCGTTAAATAGCAAATGTATTTCCCCAAGCCTTTATTAACAATGATAACCCATAGCCGTGTATATAATATAATGTATATTATTCATAGAGCCCAAAATAATATATTAAGAAATCTAATATTAAGGCTCCGAAACTGGCAGTATTCCCAAGGCAACTGAGAAAAGTGGCCCGTGCACGCATGCTCAGTCGAGTAAAAACGTAGTTCGCCACGCCCACTTTGGGCCCCGTCCCAGAATCTGATTTCCAACAAAAATCGTTACTGTTCACAACAAATTCGATCCCTTCGATTCAACTTCCTCTCGATACGAGATGCTTATGTCTTTCGATTTGTTTTGGTTGTCTCGTGAATCTCATTCGCTTTCTCTATTGAGTCTGTTGTCAGTTTTCCATTTTTTTGCGTCGAATTTTGGGCGTTTGCGTTCTGTCCGGTTCTGGTGACAGCTTTGGATTTGTAGTACCTACGACTTTTGGTCCAGTGTTGCTGTTTGTGGTCTTGTGATTAATCGGCGTCGTAACACACAGATAGGCCCAGACAGGTACCGGCAGCTCACAGTTCTGTTGTATTTTAGTTTACTATATTTTTGTACCATATGAATTCGGCGACCAATTTACAATCAAAATGTTCGACGTTTTCGTACGACGATAGAGTGTTGATTAAAGTTTAGGAAGAGATAAGCCATTGCGGAATATCACTCATCAGTAAATAAATGGACTCTGTTCGTGTTGTTTCTGGTTTGGTGGCCCACCGTTTTCAGAGCCCACGGACCGCTACTGTCTGTACCGTACTTATCATGTAAATTAAATTCTATTCTGTTCCATACTCCAGGTCCACTCGGACTTTGAGACCACAAGGTAACATCCGAAACGACATCGAATGTGAGAAATTAACTGAGTACAGAGTTGCCAACCCAAGCGGTTTGAGGCTGGTCTAGAAGAGGTTGGAGGTTGGTTGGGAATGGGTAGCATACGAACTGAAGGCGAAAACCTGAAGTCTTGAGCGAGAATCAAAATATTATGAAGGCACGGACTCTCGTCTGGTTTTGATCGACAAATAATTGACGTTTCAACTGTCAATCCCTTCAATAAACTCATGGCGAGATCCGATACAGTTCACAATTGATTGGTTTAGCCCCCTTCAGCTCAAATCTAATTGAAAAGATCCAATTATCCCCCCGAAACATTTGCGATACGTCAATTAGATCCTTGGACTTGCCAGAGTTGCAATGAGCTTCTCTCCCCTTCACCACTTCACTTCAGAAATTCGGACGCAACTCTCAGACCGAAATGAATAATTAGGGAACCAGTCGAATCCCCAGTCGAGTAGGTTGGTTTGTCAGAGTTGAGCCTTTTAGTTGCCGTTTCTGGCCCCGTCCGCCAGCTTGGATTTGCAATTCTCATTTTAACCATAAAATTAACCCGCGGGTTTTTCCGAGCTGTAAACTTCGACTCGGGCCGGCCCCCGTCACCATTGGCCGTTCCTCGCGTGTTATCTCATCCCACATGACACTACCATTAGGCTATCATTAGGAGGAGAAATTTATTCATCATCTCAACAACTGCTGTTACAATAATAAAGTTTGAATGAATTAAGCTACGGAAACTGGATCCTTCATGAAGTAAAATGTTTACTCATATAATTTCGGCTGACAAGAACAACAACACGCCTAAATAGAGGGACCTCTGCAAGGGACAGCTGCTAGTAACACATTTCAATGCATATGTTACCGTTAACATACGAGCAGTTTTAGTTAAAGTGTATAATTCCAACTTTTCTACACACTTTCCCCAGGGAATATAGATATATATAACAACTATAGTTATTTATAATAACTCAATGATGTTGGTTAAAGTGTATAATCGATTGCAAACCCTAGAATTAAATACTTCTGAGACCTTTGAAGAAAACCGTGTTTGAATCATTTGATTTAGGGAAAGTCTGGGAAGAAACAACAGGCCTGGACTTTCATTACTATAATAATCCAGCAATTATTATAGTAATTTTGTGAATCCTATAGTAATTCGTCATAAATTAGCACATGGGTTGCATAGTTCACGCCGCCCTACACACAAGCTGACACACAAGCCCAACTCATACTTGAACCATACCAGCCTATTCATAACTGAGAATTCCCGGTAGGCCTATCGTTATTCTAATAATAACTAGTGAAGTGTGAAATGTGAGAAAATTATAAAATTTAACTGGTCTCAGTAGTTATTAAATAATAATAACCGGTTAAAATACATAATAACGCATTTAACACTTTAACGGTAACACATATAAATTATGCCATGAAGATTTTGTCATCAGGTTCACTCATTTTGTTCATCGAGATCCAATTACTCTTCAACATTATCGTTGACGAACGTCGGTGGAAAAGTGATGAAAGTTCCCTTTGATCAACGTGTGTAAATCTTCTGGATCATGTTTACGATAGCAACAGTAAAAAAAAAGTTGTTAAGATCAAACGGGAAAACTTCGGTCTTTCTGGTCGACACGCAGCGTGTTAGTCGAAGTTTCCCATCTCATCGATACTTGGGGGGAAATCTCGTCACCTTCGGTCCCTGTGATTTTCGGATGGAGGTTATTTCTAACTTTTCAACGAGACTGAACCTCTCCCACTACTGATGTGGAGTTTCCAATCCCCCCCCCCCCCCCCCGTCAACCAAATCTGATGCTTTGTACCCGGATAAGAACATGTCTTTCAATAATTATTGTACCAAAATCGGTATCAATTTGAATTAGCACGTCAATGATGTGTCACTGCCCACTTCCTGCCGTATGAACTGGCCAGGGAGTTGGCACCTACTGATGTGCGAAGAAAAGAGAGCTCGAATTAAATCTAAAGGGCTATATCCGCTAGTGTAATAAGCAGTATTACCATACCTTCCGAAGATGTCCGTCGTCACTAGCTGGTTGAGTACTGGAGGCGAGCACATTCGACGTAAGGACATCACCATCAGGCCGTCAAGTGTATTCGCATTCGAGTATTCCCGAAGGCCTGATGAAGGTGTCTTTAAATCGAAAGCGCTCGCCTCCAGTACTCAACCAGCTATAGTGACGACGGACTCCTCCGGAAGGTATGGTAAAAGAGAGCTGTTTTTAGCTGGATCCAGCAGTGCTGAATTTGATGCTACAGAGGCAATGTGGCGGGATGATATTGGGCGACAACCAGCGTGAAATTAGCGAAAGATTCCAAAGAAAATGTCGGAACTGCTAGATCCCGACTACCTACTCAAACGTTGCCGCACACGCCTGTGTCCACAGAAGTTTCGCTGGAGGATTTCGGTATTTCTTGTTGAGATTAATCATTATGAATAACCTCAGTTCATTAGATGTACGAAATAAGGAGTCTGACTCAATTAAAGAATTTATTTCGATTAAATTCAATTTTGAGGAAATTTCAAGTTATTTTCTTCTTCTCTCCCCTCTGGCAGCCCAGTTTAGTTGGCTTTTTGTCTTCCACATCGTGGAATCGTTCTATATCCTGGGTAGTTTTTATCACAAGTTAAAGGCTGTGCGTCTTGAGTGGCACAGTGGGAAGGTTGCAGAGGGCTTGATACAAATCCTGTGAAGAAGGGATTGAAGGAAATCGTGCCTTGTGGTGAGTCGCTATGGCCACGAATTCCTATCTGGGCAGACACTTCGGGATTGGCTTCCTGGTCAATGATTCCCACTTTTTCCGCAGCTTTGCATGCAGATTCGCTCAGTTGCTTGAGTTTTTGTATTTTTATAGTTTGGAATTTCAGTTGAACTTTAAGGTAAAAAATAACGTTTTCTACTATTTCGAGCCCTATTAATCTGGTCTACCGCAATGGTCACCCAACCAATTCACACATTGGGTTCCGCCCATCAGTTTTACGTTTGTAACACATGAAGTTTGACTAAATAAAAGATACTTAAAAGAGACTTTTGAGAAAAATCAATTTTGAGAAAAATTTCACAGGTGATGCTTAAAGTCTTCTACCACTTCGAGTCCCATGAATGCAATATATCGAAATGGCCATCCACGAATTTTATATATATTGTGCTCAGTACATCAGTAATATGTAGTAAACCACGATTTTTGACTCTTGACAGGCACACTTTCTGTATAAGAAAATTTCACGGTGAAAACTGTTTTCTAACATTTTAATCCCATAAATCTGGTACACCGCAATGGCCACACGAAATTCACATATTGTGGCCAACGGTAGAAAACGATAATTTTCACCTCGACATTTTCTTACGGTTCATTTCCCCCAGAAATTATATCTTCAAAATATAGACCCAAACTCCGTTTCCTATAATTATACTTCGAATGAACTGAGGTAAATACTATTCCCAACAAACCAGACCGACAGTACAATAAAATTTGAGTAGGTGGTCAGGATCTAATAATTCCGAAGTGCCGCTGAAATATATCGCCAGTTTCACACTGGTTGGGCGACATAACCCTTCCCACCGGTATCCGTGTTGTGGGATACTCACGTATCGGTGATTCTGTTTCTGGAATATGAGTTTGACCATGATTATTTACGATTTATTTATACGCATCCTACGATTAACTGCTCTTTCCCTCTCTTGCTGTCTAACTAGTATTTTCATGGAACTATTTGATAGGTCATTATTCAGATCCCAAACTAACAAAGCTCAAATAGGTACACAGACCTATAGGTGATGTAAGGACAAAATCTTATCTGTTGTAACTAAATTCCCACCAACAATCTGTGTAACAGATTTGCTCGCCCATTTGCAGCGATTCTATAAGGAGAATTCAGAGGGTTGCCCTTGAATCAGAGCGGCGTCCCTACAAAATGTATGTTACGTATGTTCTGACAACGATGAATAAAGAAGAGACACAGCAAACAAGCCACCTTCAATTTATTGCAACTCCTTTTTATTTCTCGTTCCTTTGGACGTTTTAAAAATTCACCCGTCCCCTAACATAAATGGCTTTTAGGAATTCAGGACGTCCGAAGGAAAACCTTTGAGTCCGAAGGAAATAGAATATCGCCAAGAGCGGCTCGCGGTGGATTTTTAAAAATGCATCAGAAAGCGGATAGCCACTTATCCCCCCACACAGTAGGTAGGTAAGCCAATTTATAAACCGGGCAAGGGGGTCACAAGTCCGCTTGAAAAAGGTAAGAAACTGCGAGGCACAAAAATAGCTTCCAGTTTTTAGTGTTAGTGGAACACGGAGCAAGATTTCTTGTTCACGAAGCACGTTTAAGGCGCGGGTCTATACTGTACTGTGCGTTCAGGACATGAATACCGAATTTCACCCGCAGTCCTCAAGACAAGAAAGTAATACTTGCCTAGCCTAAAGTTTAACAGGATCCTATAATAACTGTAAATAGGTAGAATTTATTATTATCAATATGTGTGTCACCGAAGACAGCTTTCAGGGGCACGTGCGCGTTCTTATTTCTACTTGAGGGCATCTTTGTGTTATTTTCATTACCAATAACAAGGATTTTTCGATTATATTTCAGAAGAAAGTATATCACTTTGAAAGGACAAGCCAATTCAAAATACCAGTCACTTCGTTAGTTTGGGTTCATTTTTCGTTTTATTCCCTATTACTGACAAACCCGATTAATGGCGAAAGTGATTTGTCCTAATTTGTACGGCAGTAAAATTTTGACATACACCAATACTGAAGGAGGAACTGATCCATTGAAGTACATTGAAGTTTCACTAAGAACTTCAAATTTACCATCGAGAGAATTGCGAAAACCTAGTATCAATCCCACCAATAGGACAAATATAATGAACGAAAGAAAAACAGATTATCAACCGAACTTCGACAGTAACTTGTAAACATATGCAAAAAAAGGCAGTTTTGGTTTATTATTTTCGATTACTGAACCTTTGGAATCGTGTATGAAAAATAAATAAATAACAGAAGTTTAACTCACTCTCAAAATTTGATGGTTTGCGTTCCAAGGTACGCGGTACTTCGCAATTTCCTTAGTTACCACGAATCAAAATTAATAAAATTTGGTTTGTAGGTCCCACTTGGGGTCTAGTTGGTCCGCGAACCTCTGCGTTACTGACACTCATCTCAGTATCAGGGAAGAAAATAGGGGCTAACATTTTCAGAACGCCATCGCTCGAAAACTCAGTTGAAGGGTACGGTTTTAACATTATTATTTGAAGTATGACGTTTTTAACATTATTATTTGAAGTATGAACCAGAACGCTTCATCAACATGAGTGTCAGCCCAGATAGCATTGATGGGGGACAGCTGATTATAATCAGGCATGGCTGAATGAAATCGAGTTGGTTGCTCCAAGATATTATTTAATTTGAAGAATGATGGTTAGTCTGGATTTTGCTGATAGGTACTTTGTAACGTGAACTAAATAACATGCGTAACAACAAATAATATTATACACAGAATTCTCGAATCTACTGCATATTTATGAAACCGTCAGCTCCAGCACTCAATTAAGGGCTTTCCTGAGGGGAGCTGAAGGGTGTAGGTATTTACCACAGAAAACAGCGACCTACGCAGAAGGGACATCTACACAGGTAAATAATAAACCGTTGTGTGTTTTCAACTTTTTTGGAGACTTGTAACAAAAACAATTACGAAACGTCTTTAGCTATGTTCCCTCAAGAACCTTTTCCTCCGATTCGCTTGTTTAACCAACATTGTTCCCCTGGTTCTCTTTGTATTGATTCAGGAGAACTTTCCTTCATTTCGACTAGGTGGACCGTTTGGACGACAATCACGAGAAAGAACATGACCTTTTCCAACATTTTCTCGTCTTCCTTTGAATCTCACATTTTATAATTCAATAGAAACATCAACTAAATATTAAGTTGATTCAGTGTACAATTCCATATCTATTTTTATTGCTTTCATGTTAATTTCGATAGATAAGTAGTTGGTAACAGACCTGGAGATTTTAAAGCATTTGAACCCCTGTTTCCAATCTTATTCCAATCTTACTGCACCATGGTACAAGAAGTTCGTTCATATTTTGAATATTTTCAACATAAAATCAGATAGCTTGGTTAATATCCTTCTGAGACCTCCAAAATTCAGTCGATATCAGTTGAAGGAAGCTATCTGATTTTAGGTTGAAAATATTCAAAAGATTGCGAAAGAACTGCGGCCACTTGCCATTTTTCACCCAACTGTATAAGACAAATGAATAAATGGCTGATGAATCCTTCGCCATTTCTGTATATCACTTCTGATTCTATTTCTACAAAGGTTTGAACCTATATAGTTTTGTAGATGACGAGGTTCTGTCAAATGAAGTGAGACTTTTTGCCGACATTTGCGGATATACAGGTATATTTATCCCACCACAATAAACAATGAACAAAAATATGATAATTTACGAAAGTGCATATTTCTTGAGAATACTTCTTTAAACCTATAACTTTCTCGATTGATACTAATATTGAATTGATACAGCAAGAAGCTATTGAAATTTACATTCACAGTCGAATTCGATGATACAGGTTCTGAAAATTTCAATCCCTATTTTGAACCCCTTAAAGATGACTGACAGTAACGTCGAGCTTCGAGGACCAACTAGACCCCGAACGGAACCTATAACCCGAATTTCATCAATTTTGTTTCATGGTAACTAAGAAAAGTGGCCAGTACGGCGTACGGACAGAAATATTTGTACTGCATTTTCGGATTCTACATACCTTGAAACGTAAACCATCAAATTTTGAGGGGGGGGGGGGGGTTAGATTTTTTTTAAATAAACCAAAAATGATAAATATAATTAATATTCAACGGCAGTTGATGACAGGTACGTGAAATATCTTACCGGTACATAATTATACTTCAGATAAAGAATCGTAAGATTAGGTTTTACATCATACTGTGGGTAGGCGTAATGGGTGAATCGTGTACACAGGTATGAAACGAGCACAGCTTACCGAAGAAACTATCATCACTGTACAGATGCCCCTTCTGCGTAACTGTTTTCAGTGGTCAAACCTGTCCTCGTCCCCCCCCCCCCCCCCCAGGAAAGCTCTAAACCGAGTACTGGAAACCGGCCCGGGAATTAGAGTGTCTTAAAAATGCGCGGGATTCAATAATTCAGTAATCAATTGTTTGTTGTTATTCATGAACCAAAAGTTTTCAAAACCGCCTATCAACAAAATCCAAAAGATCCTTCATTCTTCAAATGAAATTATGTCACAGAACAACCAACTCGATTTCATACAGCAGCATTATAATCAGGTAATCCCTAGGAATGTTATCTGGGGTGGATATATTCCTTTTCGTTCACGATCATGTTGACGAAGCTTTACGGTGCGAAAGAACGGCTGGACGTACAATTTTTCGGGTGGTCTCAAAAAATTCTTTACTTCGAGATCAATTTAAAAACGAAAAAAATCAGACCCCTTCTAGGATTGAACATTTTCGAGCTAAGGCGTTCTGAAAGCGTTGAAAATGTCAACCCCTGTTTTTCACCCCTTAGACTTTAACGCCGAGCTTCGCGGACCGACTAGACCAAATGGGACGAAATCAAATTTCTCTAAGTTTAGTTTATGGTAACTAAGGAAAGTGCGGAGTATGGCGGACGGTGTACGGCTCACGGACAGAAATTTTTTATTCCATTTTCGGATTCTACGTACCTTGAAATGGAAACCATCAAATTTAGGGGGGGGGGGGGGGGTTAATGCTCGATTCCAGAGATTCATTACTGAAAATAATAAACCAAAATACCTATGCTTTTGTCGAGATAAACATATTAGGTATTTGATGCAAAAATAGTTGTTTTTTTTTTGCAGGTGGAGATTATTAGGTGAACCGAATCAAGACAACCAACGAAACCGTCATTGCTGGATCCAACTTTCCACTCCTCTCATTCGTACTGGTATAAGTCTGGTAATTTGTTTCCAGACCTTCCTCTTCTCTAATTATAATAAATTACTCCGTCTCAAAGATTATTCGATATGCCCTGGATGCCGTTCAATTTGGCTTCCCCGCCCTCTTAATACGACGACATTCACAGCGGAACTGAAGAAAGCAGGATGAGTGGGAGGGGGAAAATGGAATTAGGATCGTCAGCGTTGGGTGGAAAACTTTATTAATATAGCTAATGAAGCTTCACCCGATGGTATTCGACGATATCGCGAGACGACACAAACTGAAATGATCCCTATCTTTTCCTGAAGGGGATCTTTTAATTCCATTATGACTTTTCATTGATTCCCTAGTCCTGGTTGAAAGAGGCGACAACGTTTGTTTCGGTGTCTGTCATGGAATCCATCTTGATCACATGCCAAATTAGAAAACTTGATATTTTTGCTAGGTACAATAATTAGTGACGCTTTATCTGGCAATAGCCTACAGCTACCATCATCCTTACAGATTGAAAATTTCACTTTTTATCACTTGAACTTATAATTATTAGTTGGTGTAGGGTGGAGAAGAACGCAGACAGGTTAAATGTTTGAAGCGAGGCTTTCGGGCAAGGCTCCAACTTCTTCTGGCTCTAGAATTTATTAAAATTACATGAAGGACAAGACCTAGTAGCAGACAGGTTTTGAACTAGTTGCGGGCACATTAGCATCAGAAGAGGACACACCCCTGTCCGCCTTTAGTCAGATCCTCTAGTATGGGTGAAAACATACCTATTCATTGCATTCCTGACCACATTAATAAGTGAAATCACCTATAAAATCACATAACATAAAAAAATGGGATATGAACTAGAGGCGGACAGGTCGCCCGCTACTAGTGCTAACGGAATATTTGGTGCAATTGTAGCGGACACACAGAAACAGCTGTTTCTTCCAGCACAAAACGGAAAGTGTGGTGGCAAAAACGATTGAGAATCATTAGCCGAGCAACAACGTGCCTAGAAACATTAAAACATACCAAGGCAATGCAAAAATAAGCTTAATACGCGTCTCGTACACCTTGTCAGTTCTCATAAGAAAACAGCCTCCTGATGAGCGTGCAACGACAACTCATCATTGAATTATCACTGTGACTTCTTATTCACAGCAAACGTATTCTTCTTCTTCATAGTCTTTGTTCATGACGACTTTCTTAACGGTATTTCAAATATATCAAGTCCCTAACTCAACTGAAATCCTTATTTTACAAGGTTTGTGAAGAAAGGTCCGGCACTGCGGCTTTTGGCTTATTATTCTGTGAATATTACACCTATTATACATATTCGCTCGGCAAACAATTTTTAAAACACGACCTCAAAATTTTTTCTTTTACGTTTCAAGATGCATAGATTCAAAAAATACAATGTCCGCCGTCTCATGCATATCTACTCCAATTTCCGCCTAAAAAATTCGTTCTTTCGCACACAGGCTCCATTTGGGCCCTAGTTGTGTCCCGAAACTTTGCAGCCCAATCGGAATATACCCAGGGGTGTTATGGGTGAAAAATGGGCATAAAAATAGGTATTTTTTTGTTTGAGTAACATGAGCTTTTGAGGTATCGTTTTCCATGTTTTTTAGTACGAGAAGACCGAATATGAAGTTGGTTTTGACCTAAGAGTGGAAAATTGAGGTTCTAACGAAGTTTCAGCCTTAAATTTACGTTAAATTTTGGTATAAAATCGCCGTTCTTCCGCACACAGTTTGGGTCCCCATTTGGGAACACATTTGGGTCCTAGATGTGCTCCAAAGCTCGGCAGCCCGATCGGAACGCACCCAGGGGTGTTATGGGAGAGAAATGGGTGTAAAAATAGGGGTTTTCGAGGGTTTTTTGAGGTTTTAGTGAACAAGAACTTATGATGTATCCTTTTCCATGTTTTTTTAGGAGGAGAAGACCGAATATGAAGTTGATCACGACCAAAGAGTGAAGAACTGAGGTTGTAACGAAGGTTAATCTCCCGAAATTAATTTTTTATGAGCCAAAAACCTGGGAAATTGTCTGAAATCACCATAAATCTGTATGACAACACTAAAAGTAGTATTAGCAGGTGAATCAAGACAATTAAATGGCACTGTCGACGTCCAAAGATAATCTGTATATTAAAAAAAAGGGGGGGGGGGCGGGGGAGTCGTGTTTTTAGGGGCCAAAATTGGTGGAAACCATCTAAAATAACTATTTTCATTACTGCGCAGGAAAGAAACAACAAATGAACAGCAAATTTCTGTAGATATGTCCGATAGAATAATAAACCCAAGTGACAAGGGTTACATTAATAGTATTTTTATTTTCATTTATTATTTATATTATTATTTTTATATATTTTTTCCCACTGAATCAACACCCGTTGCCGAACGTCGGCTGAGACCTTTGTAACGCATCTATCACCTACAACTTCCTCATTGTCCACATCCTGTGAAAAGTTGTGAAGAAATCGACTGCATTCCGCGGATAACGGAGGGAGTAAAACACCCAGAAACCGGCTGAAGGTGGCGGGAAAGAGGGGAAACCGATGATACCTCTTTTCCTTTCGAAAAATCGAGCGGCTATCTTTACTTCTGTCGATAAGTTCCCCCTCAAGGCACCGGGATATCCCCGTCCTCTTTTACGTCTACCCGCCCACGTCCTCCCTCCTGCCACCTTCCGTCAGGTCCCGAATGAAGGATCCTTCCTCTAACCCATCCCACCATCGACCTGTCTCTAATGCCTAGTGATGGATTGTAAACAAGATTACAGAACTTTTCGCCCTTCTCGTCTCAGGTTCCGTATCCCTTTCTTCCTTCCTGACTTTTTTTTTCTTTTCTTTAACCGAGCTATCCTACAGCTATCCATTCGGAAAGCGCTGCTCGGCCAGGAATTCCTCAAAACAAACAGCGGCATTTTTCAAATTTCAACCCGAAGTGATTCGGGTGGCAGCCGTTTTGGCCAGCAGCGCTCGCTTTCACATTACTCAAGAGCGAAGATTATATTTGTTCACACTAAACTTCCTCATGGAAACCAATCCCTCTTAGATCGTGACTCGAATGACACACCAGTAAAACAACGTTCCTGCAGACATCACGTGTATGAAGCGTTGAGCGTGAAGCCAGCGTAAGTACGCTAGCGTCCCACAGTGGAGCCAAAAGGAGCAATGGGGCACGTGCACGGGTCACAAAAGCGGTTTATACCATTTTTTAATGAAACCTTTTTTTTCAAGCATTTATTTTTATATAACAACTAGCGGATTACCCGGGCGTTGCCCCGGTCGGGATGCGTAAATAACTGGACGTAAAGTTCCCCCTCCAAACCTCTTTCTTCAAAGTGCTCCAGTTTGAGAACGGAATGAGATATCGCAATTCTGATTTCACCATCGTGTTCAGCGTACAAAAATCCTAGTGAGCCCTCCCCAACTGCCCCTAATGATCACACAACGTATTCTCAAAATGAGTTATTTATACATTTAAAGTATATAAGTGTATCAATTTTTGTCTGTTGTTGAAGGTCATTCGAGTGCCTGTGGATAGACCATGTTCCTCGTTTTCCCTTCTGGTGCGTTCACGAACAAATCAGACGGTTTTCCAACGCGTGAGCAGGCCACATAGAGTTGTCCATGTGAGAAGCAAGGGTTTCCTAGCTCTAGTCCGCACACTTGCAGGGATTGTCCTTGCGCTTTATTTATGGTCATTGCGAATGCGAGGCGCACTGGAAACTGTAATCGCTTGAATTCGAATGGCAAGTCTGTTGGAATGATTGGAATGCGTGGCAACAGCACATCTTCACCTTTGAATTTTCCATTCAAAATTGTGGCTTCGATAATATTGTTCATTAACCTCATTACTGAAAGTCGGGTACCATTGCAAAGTCGAGGAGGATTTATGTTCCGAAGAAGAATGATAGGTACGCCAATTTTCAATTTTAAAATATGCGGTGGCATTCCTGGCAAATCAAGTGAATGCAAGAATTCCGTTGGATAATTAACAACTTCGTCTGGATTCAAGACAGTATCAATGGAATTGTAAATCATCTCTTCGCCTGGTATTCCATTTTGAATCGTGTAATTGATGTCATTGACATCTGTGTTCTTAGCTGCTAGAATAGCGCGTTCACTGAGCCGTTGATGGTTTCTGTAATTCTGGGCGATATTTGGGAAGACTTTCTGTATCAGTTCCTCTTGGTTGGCTGTCAACTTACAGAAGTCGGTTGGCAATTCGATGAAGTTTGAGGAGTGATCAACTGCAATTTTGCCATCGCCGATATCCAGCAATTGTTCCGCAAAACGGGAGGCAGTTGCATCATTTTGTAATTGAACACGCATATTTGTTTTCAAGTTGAACATCTTAACGTGACGCCATAGTATTGAAGATTTAATACATGAATTGATTTCATCAGCAGGAGTTGAACGTGGTATATCGTAATACGACAAACACGAAGAATGAATTTATCCAAGATGAAAAGTAGGTAAGTAGTTCACAACCACGAAGAAGGAAAAAATACACAGTAGAACATCTGATTTAAATCGTGTTGTCCTAAAATGGAGTGAACTTTCCTTGTGAAAACAACTTTGAAAAAAGATTTGACGCCGTGTTGATAGGTACCAATAAATAACTCGGCGAGTTGCTGCGAACA
The DNA here is from genome assembly GCA_954871275.1 of Leptopterna dolabrata. NCBI lineage: Eukaryota > Metazoa > Arthropoda > Insecta > Hemiptera > Miridae > Leptopterna > Leptopterna dolabrata. Next base: position 10,215,411 of record OX940986.1, on the reverse strand, counting down.
TTGTAAATAACTCGGCAAGTTGTGGTCCTAGAAAAATCGTTCGCCACTTTTCGGAAAGAGGGGAATTTGCCCTAGCCGAGGACACCACTCACGACCCGATATGAAAAACTCGACGAAACTGCTTTTCCCATTTTTCTTGACAACGACATTCTCGACAACAACTTTTCAAGATCGGGGTTGCTAGGAATAGCCTGAAAACCGTTGAAGGAAGTCTCCACCGAGAATGCAACCTAGTCAGAAACCATCCCCGGTGTTCCCAAAACATATTCCCAAAGTTTCATCCCGATCGGTCGAGTAGCTTAGGAGTCTATAGGGAACATACATACAGACAGACATTCATTTTTATATATAGAGACTAGCTACACAAATGTAATTTTACAAGTAACTATCTAGTCATTTACTTCAAATATCTTCACGCATTGTTTTTACTTTTTACGCAACAACGTCAGCATCCAAGATCCAGGGGTCTGGTTCTTTTCAGACGCAGAACTTGTTGCGAATTGTCCAGTAGCTGAAGAGCTTCTATATTTGAGGGCACGTGAAGTCGGTTCTCGTAACGCCGTGCTGTTTTTTCAACGACATCCGTGTCGCTCTCCACGCCTCTGTGGAGGTCGTCGTTTCTAATGTACCAGAGAGCATTTACAATACTTCTGAGCACTTTATTCTGAAATGTTTGAATTATTTGCACATTTGTTTTGGCTGCACAGCCCCGTAGTTGAATTCCATAGGACCAAATCGTCATCAATAATGTCTTATATAACAGGACTTTATTGTGGGTTCTGAGTTGAGAGCACCGGCCCATCAGCTTTAATGAAACTAGATTCCATTCCGAGAATTTTGACACCAACCGCACTGTCCTACGATAAGTTTCTACTATACTTTTTTACTTACACTACTATACTTATATACTTACTTTTAATACTTACTCTACTATACTTTTTCTATACATTTTCGAAGTTTCAATCAATTCCTGCGTCACAGTTGGCAGAGGGGTCCCGGCCCAGGCGAAAGGGGTGCAATGACGTAGGAATTGGATACCTTTGAATCACAGAAGAAGAATTACTTATCGTAGGACAGTGCGGTCGGTGCCAAAATTCTCAGGAAGGAATCTACTTTCATTCTAAAAAAAAAAAAAAAATAGTAATAATAAATAAAGACGTGCAAATACCCCACTTCGGCCACAACTACAATTCGGTACTTATAGGAAGTTCCGTGCTGGTTCAAAACCATAAGGAGGTTCCTGCACTAAAAGTCACTAGCGCCACAAGCCTCAAAAACCTTGAAAATTCACATTCAGGTTCCTTGGATCTAGCTTCACATGGAATAAAATAAAATTATGAATGTAGGGATCACAAGCTAACGGCTCATTTGTTGTACTGTGACCTCTCTAAAGCCATGGACCGTTATATCCTGCTTGATAGAATTAAGAATGTTGGGATATAATTAAGAATGTTGGGATACGTGAGCGATTGCTGGGATACGTGGTTTGAAAGTTAGATAACGATAAGTTATCGTTAAGTGAGGTCTCGAGAACTCCGATGCAAATCGATTTAAGATTAATTTTAGATTAAACACTGAGTTCCGGTATGTTTTTGATTTATACCAAAGGCTTGCCTTTGCACCTGCCTGATTTTCCAACTTACCTTTTTGCTGACGGTACAGCAGTCATAATTAATTAATTCTCTTGGGAGAAAGTGTATCGAGATTCACGAAATGCTCGTGATCTACTTGAAAAGTGGTTTGCTGCGAGTCGTTCAACGATGAATATTCGTAAAACGACACAAGCTATTCGGTAGCAAAGCCACGCTCCCACTCAACCTGAACTGGTAGCTCATAAACGTAAGGAGCGCATTAGATATGCATGTCTGCCATTCGAAAGGGTATCACAGTATCCATACCTAGGTATTGTGTTGAATTTGAAGGGGCAAAAAGACGCTTTTGCAAGCGAAAATTCGAAAATTTGTTTATATTTTTTACCGAATATGTGACAGATTGAATACCGATAGGCTAAGTCTGCGGTACACCGCACTGTTCTGCACAAGGTATTTCTGTATGGGGGACCTACCCGATTCATTAGTAAATTATTAATGTTGTAAAGCGATCAGCGTCATTCTGAAAAAGCCCCGGCTGTACTCAAGTAGTGCTTTTATGAAGAAAAGAAGATAATTATTTATACCACGCCAGCTTTTCATCAAATCTTCACTGTTGCTTTTTCACTGCAATCCAACTACAGTCAAATGACCTCGTGGTTGATAATTATCCAACTCGCTTCAGGTTAGAGAGCAATTATGTGATACCTGAGCCATCTCTTACTCTCACCACTAGAATTTCACTCTATATTTTATGTATTTTGCTATGCACCGTGAATGCAGAACTAAAAAAAATCTTTTCAATTTTAATTTATAAGAAGCATTTTTTTGCCCGGTTGGTTATGTTGAGCCCGAAAATGTGTGAATACAACGTTACATTCGTAAGTATCTAATGTGTGAAATTGAATAATGAACTCCTTATTTGCGGAAACCCCCCCCCCCCCCCATGAATATGTCATATTATAATTCTGTTTTGCCATATATGCAACCAAAAAAAATAAACGAGTAAAATAAAGCACAGACCATCTCGAGCTTTTCAGCTATTTAACTAGGATTTTTTGTTAGTTTCCAACGTTTTTTCGTTCAAGGCTAGGTATTGTCAAAGCGTGGAAATGTGGACAACTCACCCAAATCATGGTTTTATAATTGGAGCGCTCAAGTTCGTTTCATTTGAAAATCTGGTTGCCTATCATTTCATAGACTTCTTTTGAAATTACAATTGTACCTATTCCAATTACAGAACACACGGTAGCACTCGAATGACTTTAGCTGTCGATAGAATAAAGATGACAAATTTGGGCAGCACTGTGCAAATAATGACACAAACAGTGGTTCAAAAATCGCCAATCAAATAGTTTTATCTATTGAATTTCATCTAGAGAATTTTCGAGGAAATTACACTATTGCAATGGATCCAAATTTTCACTAGATTTTCGGATCCAAATATTTAGTTGCTTACGACATTTGTTTACGCTATTTTAATGGGTTCAAAAATATTTATTAGATAATTGCGATCTTTAACAGAACCGCACAACACGTATGTAGTAAGTATCTACAGGAATAAAAACATTATTGGGAGCCAGTGTTTCCCAAAAGACAATAACAGGTGAGGTCCGAGCATGTATAGCGAAAACATTTGAGTTTAGGATGGGAGGTAATGTTTCCCTTCAGAAGTTAATATTTCCTTTACGAAGTTTGTGCGAAAAGAAGATAACAACCGCTGTTCCTAACGACCAGTCTTTCACGGCTTCTGTTTGTTCGTAGTTTAGTTGTGTTTATAAGACTTATTTACTTTTGTTTGTGTATTTTTTTCAGTTCTTCAAATGAACTTGAGAGTAAATACTTTTCTCCCCAGCCAGGGACGCAAGTAATAAGAGACCTAGGCGTGCGGGTCTTGAGCCGAATTTCAAATAAATATTGTTCTTTCTCGACTGTTTTGTCCGTGAAAGTTTGGAAAAGGAGCGTTCTGAGAAGTTCCAAAGGATTAAATCCAAGTCAGGGAGTAGCTACAAGGGGTAAAGTCAGGGAGTCTCATTTGACAAGGTATACCTTTCCAACAGAATAAAAAGGGGCATTGAATTCCACTATACAGACTTTGACAAGGAAGAGGGTGACGGCCTAATGGTAATATCTTTTTACCAAGAAAGTGATGAAAACAAGGCATATCTACAGAAGAAATTTATAGCATCTAGCATAGCAGTTTAGCAGTCTTATTGTCCAGGATAGTGGTAGAAGTTTAAAGGTATCTGGAGATCTGGTACCTAGAAGATTCTATGGTAGGCCACACATATGGCCATTAAAAGGAGATAGTAGATGAATTAACAGGCAAAACGCTGTTGAGACGCAGTGCACCATACTATGAATTTAATGCTTTCAAAGTCCGATAAATCTTTATCTTTGTTTTGCTAACTGTATTATTTTTAGAACAGGAATCGATGCTCAGCACCGTTGTTGTATTACTACTACAGTGGAAGCTGCTAGAGACACATCGGGCAGAGCCGTTTTGACTCAGATAAGCGAAGTTGGCTCTATAAAACCAAAAATCAACATTTCCAACAAACACACATGTTTATTTGGTCAGTGTAAACATTTCTTACATTATATCCATGTAAAATTCATGGCTGGAAAAAAATCGTTGATTGAGCTCTGTGTGAGATTTTTTTACACTCTGCTGATGAATGAAGTCGGCACATTCGTCCAATTGACGGGCAGCAGCATCTTCGCTTTCGAGTTGCACGAAGTAAAGCCTCAGAGTCAACGCATTTTTTGGCATCATTAGTCGTCACTCGAACGGGATGGGTTTCGAATGGCCGTCATCGTAAATTTCCGTGGTTTCTGTTATTTTCGACACCTGCTCAACAATCTCGTCGTCCAAATTGTATTCCTCGCTGCAGCAACGCACCTCAACACCTATGCTCGCATACTCTTCATAACTGGCTACTCGCGTTAATTCTTCCGAAATTTGTTGAGGAGGCGACGTAGACGTTCTGGCTCTTGAATCCACAGCGTCCAAAGCAGCTGATGATCGTCTGGCTTGTCACTCTCCGCCAGCTGTGAGCGACGGAACTGCCTGTAAAATCGACACTTTAGAGCTCAGTTCCTTGGCTGCCGTGGATGGATCCACAGTGTTGTATTCAATCTCTTGAAGAATATTGATGCACCAATAAATATCCCCTGTAGTGAACTTTTAATTTTTTGATGATTCTCATGTCGACTGGTTGGATGAAAGAGGCCGTGTTGGGAGGTAAAAGTTCAATGTGGATTATCCTCAATTGAGCAGCTGGGTGTGACGTCGCATTATCGATGAGCAGTAAAATTTATTGTGAGCCCTTCTGCAGTACCGCGTTCATCTCGTCCAATCACTTGGGAAAATCTATCCATGCATTTCTGTCTCACTTAAGCGACCTATTTTATCACTAAAAACAAGTTAAACAACACAGATAATATACGTTTGATTCGGGGATTCCTGTTTTGCCTCATATAAGCGGCTGTCTCTCTTAACCGGCGTCTCATATAAGCGGATTCCACCGTACTTGAATCTAGGGATAAGCGGTAACATAACAGCCGAAATCAATTAATGGGTCGCGACCAATGAAGGCCCTGAGAGCTTGTTTAATTTGAAGACATCGGTACTGATCCTCAGAGCAAACACCTCCAAAGGAAACATCCAGAAATACAGGAAGAAATGAGCAGTCATCGGGATGGATTATATCAATGCAAGATGTTCTAGCATTCAATCAACACTCTGAACTGAAGAATCAACTCTCAATGTGATCTTCAGCCGTCTTCATTCAGCAGATTTCAGTTATGATGAACAGATATAAAAGATATCCCATACAGCAGTAGATTGGGTGGGGAAAGATTATTCTACAGCTCTTCCTCCTTGCTACGATCGATTATGTTCAGCAAGACAAAAAAGCTTGGCCACAGCCCAGCTGAAAAAAAATTACCTACTTTTTATAAAATACCATCAACACAGAAAATGGTCAGAGCAGAAATATCCGAACCGCAAATTTAAAGCACTACAACTCTCGTTGAAGGGGTTTTAAGTGAGACCTAACCCCCGAAACGAATGACGGGTTAGGCCCTAGCAAAGCCCTGTGTGGCTCCCCGACCACCGAAGTCACAGATTACTTCGGAAAGCCCACAGCAAGAATTTATTCCAGCGTTAATTTCCTCTCCGCGGAAACTCCCCGCCCCTTCGCACCGCGACGCAATTGAAATGTAAATGGGCTTATCTTACGGCGTATTTGCATTAAAACGTCAAGACGGATTTTATTCTGATCCAATGGAGAGTAATGGAAAGATTCGTCTTGGTTTCTTCTCTGTCTTCGTTCTCCTTCCTCCAAGATTCGATATCCTGCGGTTGCGGCCCGAACAGCTCTCGCCGCAAACCCACGGCGTCTATCCGTTTTATCGGGCAAGCCCCTTGAATTGTTATTGAGCGTTTTTCAAAAGGCTTCAATCCACTACAGCGTTAATTAAAAAACACTCTTATCCGGGAAGGAAGCTTTGCTGTTTTTGCCGCAATGAGCCTCCTCTCGGATTGCTCTCCGGCCACAAATTAGACTCGAGAGTAATTTGTTGTTTAGTTCGATGGACGGACTGGAGACTATTGAACTATAATTGATATCTGCGGGGTCGTTAGCGGAATAAACGATGTTCTTTGCCGTTTTCCAGTGGTTCGTAGTGGATTTCCTTCTTTTTTCACGTTGTGTACTGATCAGAGCAGATCCTATCTTTCTTTTACACAACAGAAAAACGCAGCAAGTTGGTGAACTGCGATTTTTCTCCATCAACGCAGTAGTACCTACTAACCAAGAATTTGTGTGTACAACTGGATGACTAAATATTACACTTCGATGACACTATTGTCAAGAAGCACGAAATACTTGATAAATGTGGGCATATTGATGAGCTCTAGGCGTCATCAAGTACGAATTTCTTTATCAAACCATACACAGGCTGTGATTTTGGTTTATTATTTTCAATAATAAACCACTGGAATCGAGCATGAAAAAAAAAAAAATTCTAACCCCCCTCCCCCCTCAAAATTTGATGGTTTACGTTTCAAGGTATTTAATTTGTGTCAAGTACCTACTTAGTGTCTGAACTAAACTCTCTGTACTAAGTAACAATATGGTACCATACATTTTAGGAATAAATGCACATGAAATTTGGAAGTGCACCAAATAGGAGAAAGCCAATAATATAATATCAATAAAAAACTAAGTGCACAAAACTCCATCGTCCATCTATTTTCTTATATTCGTCGATGCACAATCATTAATTTAACTAAACAGATGATTCGCCGATGGTGCAATTAATTATTTTTATGGGTTTTGGAAAATGATGAATCCCCAGCTGTTTCAAAGGAATTTACGTGTACACCGGTTTCGGAACTATTCCCATCATCAGTACAGATACCGACATGTTCACGGCTGAAGACTACTTTTAAAAAACCTATCTAAGTAGCAACCAGTTACATAATATTGGACTTGAACCGTTAATTCCTCAATCGCTGGTCGGATGATCACTCGAAAACCGCATATTTTACGCGTATCCTTTGAAGTATACAAATGCCACAGCCTGCAACATCTGTGTCCCTCTGCATCAAAAGCTCTCATTGAAAACTAGGTAACCTACCTAGTGGTAGTACTCGACGGAATGGATATCTGATCAGCTAGGTGTGGCCGATGACCATACCGCACAGAAGCAGCGTTCCGGTCCAAAAAAGCTGCAAATTATTACACAACGGTTTATTATTTACCTGTATAGATGCCCCTTCTGCGTAGATCACTGTTTTCTGTAGTCAATACCTCCTCTCGTGCTCCCCCCCCCCCCCCCCCCCAGGAAATCGGAACCATTCAAGAAAATGCGCGGGATTCAATAAATCAATCATTATAATTATTTACTGTTATTCATGAAACATAACGTTTGTTGAAGTTACAAAAGTGCGGCTGTATTTCATACAGCCATCCGTGATTACAATCAGGTGCTCCCCACCTGATTTATACCGTTTCATTCATGATCATGTTGACGAAGCTTTTCGGTGCAAATGAACGGCTTGACGTACAGTGCATCGGGTGGTCTCAAAAAATTCTTTAGTTCGAGATCAATTTAAAAACTTAAAAAAAAACATACTCTTCTATTGAAAGTTATCGAGCTACAACCAAAATACTATAGCTACAAACCAAATTTCATTAATTTTGATTCGTGGTAACTAAGAAAAGTGCAAAGTACGGCGGACAGACAGACATTTTTTATTGCATTTTCGGAATCTACGTACCTCGAAACGGAAAACATCAAATTTTGAGAAGGGGAGGGGGTTAAAAATTGTTCGTGCTCGATTCCAAAGGTTCATCAATGAAAATCATAAACCAACAAGGTGGTCCATGTCCATTCTACCAAGAAGACATCGTATAATTTGGACTACAGGAGAATTTTTGGGAATATTTCAAAAATGTCAGCGCCAAGATAAGGTACACAGCTTCCTCGTTCGCAATATGAATTATAGTTGAAAAACAAAAAGTTTTTTATTATAAACATATCAACACATCGCAAATGAAACATGAAACTCAACCATGAATACGAACGTATAATATATTATAGTTGTGCACCTATTTATGTTATTATTTCATTGTACACAACGAATAATGCACTTCGTGCATAAAAAAGTAATAATGTACCACCTACTTTGTACACAAAGAAGTACGAGTAACGCAGTAGGCACATGCTCAAGTATGTGATTTCAGACGTGAGCCCACATATTGAGTGATTCTCCCCGAACTTTACAGCTCAATGTGTAACAAACAGTTTTAATTCTAAACATAACTACTCATTCAAACCACAGATAACCGAACTATCAATCTACCAGGTATATGCCACACGTACATGGCATCGAATTTGGCCTTATGATATCGTCGAAACGTGACCGTTTTAATGCTAACCGTAAGATCCAACGCTCTGAGGCGGTTCTGTCATTCCGTATCTAGCCTGGAGGAATTTCAGGGCTACGGTTCAAGCCCTCCTTTTGTCGTCAAGAGAATGAAGCCTATCCTAGAAGCAAACTCACTTCCTTCTCCCTTGTCCCGCTCACAATAACTCGCATCCCTGTTTCCACAATAAGCAAAGTCGAGAGCCTAACAGGCTTACCAGACTCCACCTGTTCAATCCATCTACATATGAATGGGAACAAAACACTACGTGTCTATTCGAATACAAATAGGTTCGGTCTCCTTCGTCTTCGAGAAAGGGCGATTTCAGAGGTTGTTCAGAAACGTCCTGTGTGGGTAATGTAATGTTACGATACGCCCTGATCAGATGCGGGACCGTTTTACGGCGCTTTTACGTCGCTGAAATGGAATCCGGAATAAATTCGCTATTGGGTTCTCGTACACAGTCACTTATAGCGTGTGACAGTAATGTAAACCAAACCTTTCCGTTTCAGCAATGAGCTACTACACGGGAGTTTCATTTTTTAGCGAATTTTCGAAGAAAAGGAAGCTATTGTTCTCGGTCCAAAATTTTTAAAACTCGAATTTCCGAAAGATTTTTATACCAAAATCCGTTTCAGACCATCCTGAATTCCCTGCCGAAAGACACCAAAAATTATATGTATATATATATATATTTATATATATATTTATATATTTATATATATATTTATATATTTATATATGTATGTGTCATTCCAGACGATAACTCTCGAAAGAATTGAGATAAAAAGTTCAAATTTGCACGAAAAATCTGTCTTGGCAATCGACAGGCTAAGTTCGAAGATGGGCAGAATCGGGTCACCCTAAGGGGGAGTTTTGGGGAGTTTTAGGGGGGGAAAATTACCCATAAATTCCCAAAATGAAAAAGTCTGACAAGTGACACCTCATTTTAAAGGTTTTTGTACGCTGAACACGATGGTGAAATCAGAATTGCGATATCTCATTCCATTCTCAAACTGGAGCACTTTGAAGATGAAGGAACGTGGTTATTTCTTGAGATGTTCTTCCTGGTTCGTCTGCTCTAATCTGATAACGGAATGGGATATCGCAATTCTGACTTCACCATCGTGTTCAGCGTTGGAAAATCTACAAACTGAGGTGTTACTCGGCAAAAAATGGAACAAAAAATTTGTTTCGTACCCAATACCTACTCTTCTGGTATTCAAAACATTTTTGATTTCCACCTCCCCCTCCTTCCACCCCAAATTTTACTTTGCGTAAAACTACTCCTGTTTTAATTTTGTATGGTATCAAGTTGGGAAAACATTGGCCGAAAATTAATTTTCAGAAAATTTTAGACGGAGGAGGAAGATGCCGAAAACTTCGAAAATTCGCTCCTATAGCCATGCTGCATGACTGTGGTTTTTTAATTTGAAAGGAAATTGATACAACTTTTGCCGTGAGCGGGTGTGTGGTGCTCACGACATGGAGGGTGAGAGTTGGATGAAAGACGGAGTGAGAGGTTGGATGAAGGCGGATGAAGATGGATGAGGAAGGACACCGTGGGAGTCTTTTGCACTAACGCCCCGCGGTTTTCACCACAGCAGGCGCTCGTCTGGAGGGAAGGTTAGCTCCCAGCGGTTTTCACCACAGCAGGCGCTAGAGGTAGTGGCTCCCCGCGGTTTTCACCATAGCAGGTGTTAGAGGAGAAGGAGGCGTCCCACGGTTTTCACCATAGCAGACGCCAAACAGATGAAGGCAGACACCCCGCGGTTTTCACCACAGCAAGTGCCAGAGGAGAAGGAGTTATCCCGCGCTTTTCACCACAACAGATTACTTTAAATGTGCTGTGCGTAAATTATATACAACGGTAAATTATTACACAACAGTTTATTATACGTAGAAGAGGCATCTATACACGTAAATTATTACACAACGGTTTATTATTCACCTTATGCTTCATGAGTAACTATTAATAATTAATGACTGAATTACTGAATTTGTATGAAACTTTAATTCCCGGGCCGGTTCCAGTATTCCATTTCGGGCTTTCCTGGGGGGAGCTCGAGGGTATTGACCACAGAAAACAGTGATCTACGCAGAAGAGGCATCTATACAGGTAAATAATAAACCGTTGTGTAATAATTTGCAGCGTGTTTTCCTATCAACTATCAATGAAAATTAGATCAGTGACCATCGGACGCAGATTCTGCTCGGTGGCAAACTTAAGATTTGTAGACTTTCAAAACATCTTCTTTAAAAACGGAGGAATTATGTCTAGACGTAAAAATTGTCCTTATACAATCGTTTATTTACTGGACTGCGATTTATGGAAGTTGGCTTTCTATTCAAAAATGGTGAGGGGCTTTTCCAATTTCGATTAAGCGCGCATGGGTGCAATAAGCTGGAACTGGGAGCTTTTTGACTTCGGAAAAAATAGCATAACTCCTCCCTTTATTGCTTCCGGTAAGAGGGTTTTAGCGTAGTTTCCAACTCTACCGGAGGAGTCTATTATATCGTACAAAGACCCTCCTCCCGCTTCATTCATTCCCACACCCCCTCCGCTACTTTAAATCCTCAACAAGTGAAAACTTGGGAGTTTAAACCGGCCAATGAAATCAAGTCGAACTGTAGTCAATGGCCACCTTTCCACTTCCCCCAAATCTTGAAAGGTTGGGGCAATATCGGTTTCAGCCAACTTTATGAACTTCCGAGCTGTGTCTTGGGACGAACACAATGCACGTCTTGAGGACGTCCTAGCTACCAACTCAATGGCGCGAAGCATACCGTATGTATCTGCCAATGTCAGGCGGGTATGTTTTTCACACAACGTCGCATTATTACGGAGTATCGAAAAAACATGAATGATTTCAATAAGCTGTTCGCTATTCATGTCAACCACTCTACGTTTTTTATTACGATCCACACTCCACTAACCCCCTCATCCAACTTACTTTTGAAAGTTTTCGAGACAAAGCCCCTACCCACTGCATAAGTACTTATCTGTCCAAAATTTCACGACGTTACTCTCAATCACTGCTAACGGGTGGAAAATTATGGTTGATGATCGATGGCCAAACTTCAATTTTTCAGCAAGTGATATAGTTTTTTTAAAGCAGCGGTGGTGGACTCAAGTTTACCATTTCAGCACTAGCCAAAAACGGTCAAATTTCATGTTCAAGTGTTTTTGTTCACAAAGCAGAGTTGAAAATGTCATAATGGCAGTCAAACTGTGATTTGATTTCCTTCTGAAAGCTTCATACACATGCAAAGGTCTTTGAAGTATAGAGTGTAGCAAAAGTCGGTACCTTTTTAATTTGTACGGTATTTTTTTGGGGGCCGGTTGGCACTATTGTTGCTACCAGTTTTCCATAGTCTTTTCACGCCGATTTGATAATCCATGACAATTTTTGTGATCCAAACATTTCAATGACCATGGCAACCTTAACTATGGAGCAACGTTTGTTGGTAATCAAAACTCATTACCGGTCTGGTGAAAGTGTTGCTGTGACCGTGCGCAAACTACGCGAAGTGATGGGTCGTGGGGAAGCATCTACAGCAGCTGCTGTGTGGAAACTCGTAAGAAAATTTAAGGCCACAGGATCGCTACTTGATCAAAAACGCAGTGGACATCCTTGCGAAATTCGAAGCGAAATTAACAAAGAGGTCGTGTTTGATAAAGTCTTGGCAAGCCCGACTAAATCTGTTCGTAGAAGTGCTCAGCAACTGGGTATCTCACCCAGGACTGTTCATCGTATTCTGAAACAGGATTTACACCTGCTTCCTTACAAAATTCAACTTGTTCAAGGATTGAAACCAACCGACCACGCCAAACGCCGAGGGTTTGTCAAATGGTTCAGGGCCATGAAACGCAATGATCCGGATTTTCATTCACGAATCATCTTCAGTGATGAAGCTCACTTTCATTTAAGTGGTTTTGTAAACAAGCAAAACTGTAGGTTCTGGGGATTAGAGAACCCTCAGGAGACACAGGTACACCAATTGCATCCACACAGAGTGACGGTGAGGTATGGATTTTGGAGCGGCGGAGTTAGTGGGCCGTACTTGGTTGAAGATGACAGCGGAAATGCTGTCACCGTCAATGGGGAACGGTACAGACAAATGCTAACAGATATTTAATCCCTGAATTGGAACACTCTGACATCGACACTGACAGCATTTGGCTCCAGCAAGACGGCGCAACTTGCCACACTTCAAGGGCGACAATGGGTTTATTGCGCGAAACTTTTCAAGACCAAATCATCTCGAGAAACGGGACTCAGAACTGGCCTCCCAGGTCTTGTGACCTAACTCCTTTGGTTTTCTTCCTTTGGGGTTACATGAAGTCCAAGGTCTGCGAGAATAAACCCAGGACCGTCGAGGGACTGAAGGAAGAAATCCGGGAGAAGATCGCCGATGTCGACCAGCTGCTCTGCGGGTGAGTCTTGCAAAATTTCTCGGAGCGAGTAGACGCGTGTCATCGGGCTAGCGGTGGCCATATGCCGGATATTATCTTCCATACCTAAACCAGAGATGCTTACCTACATAATGACGAAAATATTATGTAAATATACCTATTTTTAATAAAGTTATGGGAAAATAAAAAAGATATTATGTACCGACTTTTGCTACACCCTACATTAATCTCCAACCCTCCCCCCGCCATATGAGTTATATCTCCCGAATTTGTAAGTATTGAAAGTACCAGCTTTATATAAGTATGATGATAGTATCAACGATTTAGTGCCAATATTACAATTTTACTAATACATTCTTAATTTGTTTCTTATGTCGTGAAATGGTTGCAAACTGCATGGGGTGAAAAATAAGCAAAAATGCTGAAAAGAGGTTATACGGAGTTCGTGCCGTCTTAATTTATTGTAACTTTAATTAAGGTTCCAACGGGAAGTGGAACGGGAATAAGGATGAATTGTACACCCAAGTTAGTGGTCTCCCTCTGCAATGACTTCACCAGACTATTCGCTACGACTTGTTTACCCTTCGGGGCCAAGTTTGTTAACAATCCTCGCGCGCAGACGGCGTAAGAGCTAAAATAATGGAACTAGGAACAAAAGCCTTCTACGGGATTTTTTTCCCTTTAGTTCAGAGTAAGGAAGAGCCAGAGCTTTATAAGCCTTCTTCATTCACATAAGAGGGCCAAAACAATGAAGGAATAACATCATCATGCACGACCTTGTATGCGAGTGTTATTTAAGAGTGAAACCATCGACAATTTCTCTTGGTAGGTACGTGATTACGAAGTGTTATAAATGACCAGGAAAGTGTGAATTATTTCTTGTTTACAAGAACGCCGAGTTTTTGTTGAAACTTCAAGCTTTTAGCTGATTGTTACAGTAGTTACAGAGGTGATGAACGCGGTGTAAACTCTTTTACTAAATTTGATAATATTATTTTCTATGCGATGTAGATAATTGTGTGAAACTTCAACAGTTTCATAGTCTAAAGGGTGTCTCGGATACAGCAACAGGTTTGGATGATCAATGGTAAACCTGAGCATACATTATTTGGGAAATTCAATAAACACAAGTTGTACCATAGCAACAAAACTGGTCGGAGGTGTTGATAAATGTCCAAAAATGGTCAATTTTTCTCGAAAAATAATTTTTTGATCAGTCAGAATGAATCAGGAGTGTCATCATTATGCTTAGTGTCAAAAATTATGTGGAAAACTGTATATTATACTTCTCTCAGGGTTTGGACGAGTACAGCACGCTAGAACACTAGATTTCGTTGAAACCCCCGCGTTTTTTGTATCCGAACGCTTTTCTCACGCAATTACTATAGCAAATTTGAAAATGAACACAAACCACTGGAAAGCTGCGATTTTGAGAAAGGTTTTTCTAGCGAGGGCAATTGGATTTACGGATGCCCGCTATTGAGAGGGCTTTGACATTTTTCTTACATTTTGAGATTCAAATTACAGTTTTCAAGCCGAGGATGTCGGGAGGATGTCGGGGGGGAAAGGAAGTTCAACGAGTTTTTCAGCGGTAGTCACCAATGAGGAGTACCTACCCATGACTTTGTTTATATTACCTTCCCATTTTTAAATGAAAGTAGGTTCCATTCTAAGAATGTTGAGGCCAACCGCACTCTCCTACGTTGAATAATTCTTTATCTACGAGCTTTAAAAGTTTCGACAACAAGTGACGTCACGCCCCTAGCCAAGTGTGACGTCACTTTGACCATGAACGTCACTGTTGCCGAAACTTTTAAAGCTCATAGAAATATAACTACAGTAGAAGTCGCTTAGTAGAAAGGTGGTTAAAGGAATAAGTCGGATATAAGGATAGAAACATTCAGGTCCCGATCGGCTGTATGTAAACACACAGTGAATTGGCCTGTTATAGTGATCAAAAGGTCGGTTATAGTGATTAGTTTTCTAGTTTTTGGATGTTAAAAGTCTGCGAAATAGGTAAAAAGGGCTGATATCTCCTGAAAATGGTATATATTCACCAAAAGTGGTACCTATTGAACGATGATCCGAAACAGAAGATACACTGCCAAGGTGATGGCACAGGAGCTTCCTCGTCACAATCAGAGTGACCCATTATAAAATAGAACAGACTCGGAAGCAAAATAACATTACATTACATTACATTACATTACATTACATTACATAACGTTAAATATACATATTACATAACATAACATTACATAACATTACATGAAATATACATATTATACATAACATGACTTCCATAATACATTACGTCCATTATACATAACTAGCCTGACCGCTCGCTTCGCTCGCTATCCGAGATTCGCTGTACGCAGTATCGTGGAACCAACAAACGACGGAAAAATCCCATAGCCTACCGGGTATTTGTGCCCAATTTTATCAAAATCCGTCAAGCCATTCAGGAGTTGACCATGGTCGACCATATTTCCGCTATGGTCAGGGAATTAAAAATGCGCCTACGTTCAACTTGGGAGGCTACCGGATATTGGTGCCAAATTTGGTCGATATCCGTTGAGCAATTCGGGATTCGACCATGGAGGGGCCCATGGATGCGCTAAGCTCGACCGCGGGGGTAGTCCGAAGGGTCGATCGTAGATAGAATTTCACTTAGATTACGAATACGCGATAAAAAATAGGGGTTACAATTTCAATTAACGAAGTTGACCATGGTCGACCATAGTTCCGCTATGGTCAGGGAATTAAAAATGCGACGTTGCACAACTTGGGAGCCTACTGGATATTCTTGCCAAATTTGGTCGATATCCGTTGAGCAATTCGGGATTCGACCATGGAGGGGCCCATGGATGCGCTATGGTCGACCGCGGGGGTAGTCCGAAGGGTCGATCGTAGATAGAATTTCACGTAGATTACGAATACGCGATAAAAAATAGGGGTTACAATTTCAATTAACGAAGTTGACCATGGTCGACCATAGTTTCGCTATGGTCAGGGAATTAAAAATGCGACGTTGCACAACTTGGGAGCCTACTGGATATTCGTGCCAAATTTGGTCGATATCCGTCGAGTCGTTTGGCCGTGCATAGAAGGACAGACAGACAGACAGAGCGCATGCGCAGGGCGAACCGCTGGCTCTATCATGTTGAAATTTATATGGGACCTCAATGGGCCCTACCCGCTTAATCCCTGAGAATTACATTGAAATTGGGTGAAATCTTTGGTTACTACGGCTGTAACAAGGAAATTGAATCTATTTCACGCCAGCGCATGCGCAGAGCGCACCGAGGGTCCGATCATGCTGAAATTCATACTGGAACTCACTAGGCCTTGTCCAAACAACCCTT
This sequence comes from Leptopterna dolabrata, assembly GCA_954871275.1. Classification (NCBI taxonomy): domain Eukaryota; kingdom Metazoa; phylum Arthropoda; class Insecta; order Hemiptera; family Miridae; genus Leptopterna; species Leptopterna dolabrata. The sequence continues at coordinate 10,199,102 of OX940986.1, read as the reverse complement.
GAAATTTTGAGCGAAATTGAATCAAAATTGTGAAAGTTATGCGTGTTTGTTGAATTTAACGTTAGCGCATGCGCAGGGCGTACCGCTGGATCAATCATGTTGAAATTTGTATGGGACCTCAAGGGGCCTTATCCGCACCATCCCTCAAAATTTGAGCTGAATCAATTCAAAATCGTGGAAGTTATGGCTGTAACAAGGAAATGCGGACAGACTCACAGACTCACAGACTCACAGACCGACAGACACGGAACCAAATTTGTTCAGTAGGCTTTGAAACGCAAAATGCAAGTGGAAATTTTGATTTCTGAAGACAAAAATTTTTTGGCTCACGAAAGTGAACACAAGGCTTCCGCTGCTTCGCAGACTCGGAAGCAATAACTAACTGCCTATGGGTTTTAATGAAGATTCCTAAAAAAAAAAAAAAAATTAATCAATTTTGGGGTGTCATATTCGCCAATCTCTGTAAAAATGGCTAAAATCACCACAAAGTAGAAGTCGCTTATAGAGATTGGTCGCTTGATTGTTTCCAGTCGGTCCCAATTCGATCACTGTAAGCGACTTCTACTGTATTCGTCGTAGGAGAGTGCGGTTGATCTTAAAACTCTTAGAAAGGAATCTAATTCCATTCAAAAATTATACAATAATACAATACAATTATAATTATACAAATGGGTTTTATGGGGAGGTTTGATGCGGAAAACCGTGATTTACGAGAAACAAAAAGGTGTAAAATGCCAAATAACACGAAAACCAAGAGTTTCAAAAAAAATTGCCGAGACATTTTTCATCAGAATTGACCTGAAAAATCGATTTCTGGCTTCTTGCCGACCTGTATCCGAGACAACCTGTGTACACAAGGTACTTCGAAAATGCGCGTACTTAATTACATGAAATAACGTGTTTTAACGGTAATTTTTTATTACTGATCGGTTCTTTTGGTTTATTACTGGAAGTAGCTACCCGAAGAAAACCAATTACCCGCCAGGAAAAGATAAGTTAATAAAGTTCGACATCGGCATGGAAGGTTGAACAAAGTTGATCCATTAAATACAACGTCGGGGGGGCAGTTGCCAAGTTGGGCCCCGGAGCGGTTGTCGTGAAGGCGATGGAGGAGGCTACGATGTCAAGTGCCTCCGCTACATCCCCATCCTGATCCTACCCCGCACCACCTCCACCCCTCAAAATCCCATCCTGATCCCCAGCTGACCGCTTGAACGCCCATTTTCGGCCACGGGGAGCTTCAAGTGTCTCTCGACGAAGGTTTCATGCCCAGTTCCGGATTTATATTTTACCGGGTCGCCGTTGAAATTAATTTCGGTTTTCTCCTTTTCTCCAAACCCCCCTCCGGTTCGTTACTTTTATTTTCTCCAGTGCGGCTGTACGAGAGGACAGGGACTTCATTGTGAAGTAGGCCCCGAGGATTTATAAGCAGAGGCCGACCGGCTTGACCTGGCGAGATCTCAACGGCTTTGAGATCTCAAGTCACGGCCTCCTCCGCCGTTAAAACCGGTGGACTTGATCCACCGCTCTCAACTCTACGAGCAATCCTATTCTATCGCTGCTTACATCAGATCCTAGCTGCCGTTATCTGGATAGCTCCTTGAATTGATTCCAACTCACTGTTACCAACCCCATAGAATTATCCGTAGATCCAAGTATATTATTCATGTCACAAAAGTACCAGTCACAATATAGCTCCCAAATTTTGCTCCCTAACTACAAGAGGGAAGAGAAGCCTTGGATTCGTGAATGAGCAAAAAAAATTCATGTCCTCCAAAATGAAAATGTCCACTATCATTTTGCGTTTCAGACATCCAGGAAGACTTTTGGTTCGGTGTCTGTCTGTCTGTGGCAATTCCTTGTAACGCCCATAACTACCCGAAATAATGGTCGAAATAGGGTGAAACTTGGAGGGTAGGTGCGGGTTGGGTCACAGATGATCCCATACCAAAATCATTGAAAAATTTCTTAAAATTTCGCCTGCGCATGCGCAAACGTGAAATATTTGGAACGCCCATAACTACTCTAAATACCGTTGAAATGAGTTCAAACTTGGAGGGTCGATCAGGAATAATACTTTGATCGTTTCAAATGAATTTAACTGGAATCGAAATGTTGACCATTTCTTTGTAACGCTCTCAACTACGCGAAAAAACAGTCGCAGAGAGCTGAAATGTTGAGGGCACACGCCGGTTGCATCGCAGATAGTCCCGTTCTAAAATCATGGAAATCGTTCCGTCTGCGCATGCGCAAACAGAATAACTTGAAACGCCCATAACTACCTTAAATATCTTTGAAATGAGTTCAGATTTGGAGAGTCGATCAGGATTGATTATTTGAAAGTTCCATATGAATTTCATTGGAATCGTACTGTAACTTTTGCCTCCGCATGCGCGAACATGATATGTTGGCTATTTTCTTTTAACGCTTCTAACTACGAGAAGAACAGTCGTAGAGAGCTGAAATTTTGAGGGTACACACGCGGGGTGGATGGCACACGGTGTTGTTTCAAAATCATGGAAATCGTTCAGTCTGCGCGTGCGCAAACGTGAAATAATTGAAACGCCCATAACTACCTTAAATATCGTTGAAATGAGTTCAGATTTGGAGGGTCGATCAGGAATAATACTTTGATAGTTCTACATTAATTTCATTGGAATCGTACAGTAACCTTCGTCTGCGCATGCGCGAACATGAAATGTTGACCGTTGCGTAGTAACGTTTCTAACTACGTGAAAAATAGTCGTAGAGCTGAAATTTTGAGGGTACACTTGTGTTGGATCGGAGATGGTCCCGTAACAAAGTGAACCTACCCAACTATTCTATAATGTTTATGTTCATGTGATTCAGGTGAGGAAGCTATACTGCCTACTCGTATTGGCAGACGTTTTTAGTTTCCGCGCCATGAGTCGTGAATAGCTTCTCTGACAGGAAGATGACGAAAAATTTGTTCAAATTGAAATAACCTTAAATCGCTGATGAGTTTCATGCAATTACCATTAGGTACCTACCTACTCATTTCAGTTGAATCATAGTAACGATAAGAGAAGTCTGCGGATTTGATCCACCATCTCAGACCAGATACATTATGTTCGTTTGGACAAGATGATCGAAGAGGGCTAGTTGAGAACTATGGCTGGTGGTAGAAATCAATACAATTCATACCAATTCATCTCCTATGACGTAGCTTATTAATGCAACGAGTCAATACTTGTGCAGAGCTCGGAGCAACTAGCTGACGTGCAATCTAAGCAAAGTTCGAATCAGCCTACAGGAGGTACAACCAACTCAACCAACCACTAACATCCCGCCACTCAATAATTCACTTCGGATAAAGTTAAATGAAATTTAAATTTGTGCGAAGATCCCTTTCTTTCCCTCGTCCCATACCGACCTACCTCTGAACTGAAATATTACTAATCAATTTAAATCGGTTCACATACAAGATTTACTCACATCAACCAGAGCATGGGGGTTGTTTAAAATCCGGGCACTAAACCACCTGTTGGTTAGCCCGACGTTATCTGACCCTCGCTAGTGAACAACTTTCATCTCCCATTTAAAAAATGTTCTTACAGTATTTTAAACGCTAAACGATGTAATTATTTATCGAATATAACTGAATATAAATTTAAAAATCAGTTCAACACGTCATGGGTGATTTGGTTTTGCACACAACCCCTCCCCCCCACCCACCAATCAACGACTGAGTATATGAGTGTATAACACATACAATACAATTAGACCTCGAATTGGAAGCATAACGCATACCAACTACACCAACTATTATATCATCAGTAATAAGTGCCTTCATACCTACGTGCACACTTATACGAAGATGGGGATCCCCCAACATACAAGAAAACAAATTTATTGAATAAGTTTCAAATTTGAAAAATCAAATATTTCAGGTTGAAAAGGCAATTAAAATTCGCACAACCTGTTGATATTGTTCTACTTAGATAAAGCCAAATCGACGACCAACCAAAACAAGTGGATTTTGGATTCATGGAAAACCCCGCAAAACCAAAACCTAATAGCCAATATTCTTTTACATTTTCGATTTAAATAAAACGAATTAACTCAGGTCATCCCTTCACTCATTAACAAGGGTTAGATGCGGTTGGTTTATGAATTTGATAATCGCCCGGTAGATGCCTAACATTAAAAAGATGGGTTTTATTACACAAAAAGTAGTAACTATTGAATTTTTACTATGCCTGAACCAATAAAGCGCTGATCAACAAAATTGAGGAAAAAAATGCCACAGAACGAGAGGGAAATGAGTGGCAAGTCAATGTGAGGATACGATGGTGAGAAGTAGTCGGGTGAATTACCTTATGGCCTTGACATGTAAATATGCGATTGCCAAATTTGTTAAAACATATCATTGTGTAATTTATCAAAATATGTAACGTCAAAATATTATGTCAAAAATAATTAATGTAATCATGCGCGGTCTTGGACATCTGCTAACGGAACAGAACAAAATAACCCGAGGCCTTCACGACACGGGGTAAGTTCATCAATAACTAAGGTAGGAGATTTCACCACTTGAAAACAACGAGCTTCAACTCTATGATTTGACAAAACAACTCGAATAAGTTAGCCGATTTACGTCCGTTTTCGAACCGGTAGTTTCTAAACTAGTTGCATTTCCCTTCACCGTTCCCACAATATCCTTCATTTCGAGCTGCAGACCTCAGCTCAACAATTCTCTGTTATAAGGCGGAACGCATGTCGAAACCACTCGTTATTCCAGTCCATGAATCAACGTAATCCTCTTCTAGAAACGGAATTTTGACTTAAAAAGAAACTCGGTACCTAGCACTGCATTATACACGGAACCGAGTTTTCAACTTTCAAACGTTTAATTTTCAAGAACCATGCACAGTAGGAAGGCCCTTTACTGAGTACTTTACATAACATAGGGCCTGGAACTAGAGTTTCTGAACGAACAACTGTTTAACAAACACGCTTTTAATAAAAACGAACTAAAAAGTTCCACTTAGTCACGTAGCGTGACACAATTATCAAAGTACCTACCATCCCAATAAAATGTGTAAGCGATTTATGATGATTAGCTATTTGCACCAACTTCAAGCTATTTTTGAAGAAAAAACTCAAATTTCAGCCAATTTTGAGCAATTATTTTTTGGCGACATTTAAAAAATTGAAACAGCCATTTTCAGTCTCGAGTCAACATTCTCTACCGATTCGTTAATACCTATCACTTCCTGGCGAATTCAGCTTTTTTTTGTGTGTTTTTTTTTTTTTCGAACTTTTCTCTAAACTTTCAAATTTCATTTCTGTTTCAGTGGAAATTATTTCTGTTTACTGGAAGAGTATTTTTGGTGCTAATATCCATTTTTAGTGATGTGAGCCATTTAGACTTATTCCCTATTCTAACTGTTATGGAAGATTAACTCCTCCTGGTCTCTCCTCCAGGATTAGATTTTAAAGCAAACTTGAATTGCAGTCGTACATCTAGGAACAGAAATAAGATGAATTCAGAAATACTGAACACTCGGAACAAATACCGGCATTTTGTAATTCGCTACTTACCTAGTGGATTCACGACTCGTACAACTTATGCCGCAAAGTCATCGCGCGCATCGCCCATATATGTTATTAAATCCACCGGATTGTTTGCCCGGACTTCAGCCCGGTTACGAAGTGACGAAGAGCTCGCTCGTGGGTTTACTCAGAAACGGGTGGAAATGAAAATGAACCACCGGGAGAGTTTTGTTTGTAGATGGAAAAGTTGACGGAGCCAACTTGGTCAGAGCGACAAAACTTCGTTTGCGGGTTGAGCTAACAAAGTGGGTTGGAGTATGTTCTAGAAATGCATCGGGGTAGGTGAGGGAGGGAACCAGCAAGATGGGATGGCCAGGTTAGTACTTGGCAGAGGTAACGTATATGAAAATGGCTTTAGTTCGAGGGCAAGCAAATACGTTACATAACAATGTCCACAAGCTTTCATTTTGGTTTATTATTTTCAATAATGAACCATTGGAATCGAGCATGAAAAAAAAAATTCTTACCCCCCCTCAAAATTTGATGGTTTACGTTTCAAGGTATGTAGAATCCAAAACTGCAATAAAAATATTTCTGTCTGTCCGCCGTACGGGCCACTTTTCTTAGTTACCATGAAAAAAAATTGATGAAATTCGGGTTATAGGTTCCGTTCGGCGTCTAGTTGGTCCTCGAAGCTCGACGTTACTGTGAGTCATCTCTAAGGGGTTCAAAATAGGGGTTGAAATTTTCAAAACGCCTATACCATTTTTTTACGTAAATATTTTTACGGTTTTAAATAGTTCTTGAACTTGCGAGTTTTTTAAGACCATCCGGAGCATCGTACGTCCAGCCGTTCGTTCACAGTAAGGCCCCGAAGTTTGCACCGACAGGCATTTTCGACTCCAGTGTGAATGAAATTGTATACAATTCAAACCAAATCTCGTAACCAGAGACGCGCCCACAATAGGAATTTGTGAATACGGCCAATCATTGGTAGGGATCACCTGATTATATTGGCGGAGTATGAAGTCGAGTTGGTTGTTCTGTGATATTATTTAATTTGAAAAATGATGGCTCTTTTGGAGTTTGTTGGTAGGTAGTGAAACTTGAACAAACGTTGAAGTATTATTGATGGGTAAATTATTACTACGGTAAATCATTACTCAACGGTAAATTATTACACAACGGTTCATTATACCATCTACCTAGAAGGGGCTGGAGTTTGTTGGTAGGTACTTTTGCAACTTTTTTCACTCCTCATCAACAATTTCTTTTCAGAACTTCATTATGTGTGTTTCTTTTTGTTAGGTACTGTTTGTCATCGGCAGAATTATTTTAGCAACATTTAACTCGTGATTTAGGTAGGTACCTAGTAACGAGTACGGGGTTAGGTACTAACCTACGGAGTGTCTGCGATCTACATAATATGCATATAATAGAATAGTACATATCATATTATATAGACGGGTTATCTATACATAGAGCTGTGATCTGTAACAGAAGGGTATTCTATACAAAATAATAAACCGTTGTGCAGGGATTTGCAGCGTTTTTGTGAATACGGCCAATCATTGGTAGGGATCACCTGATTATATTGGCGGAGTATGAAGTCGAGTTGGTTGTTCTGTGATATTATTTAATTTGAAAAATGATGGCTCTTTTGGAGTTTGTTGGTAGGTAGTGAAACTTGAACAAACGTTGAAGTATTATTGATGGGTAAATTATTACTACGGTAAATCATTACTCAACGGTAAATTATTACACAACGGTTCATTATACCATCTACGTAGAAGGGGCTGGAGTTTGTAGGTAGGTACTTTTGCAACTTTTTTCACTCCTCATCAACAATTTCTTTTCAGAACTTCATTATGTGTGTTTCTTTTTGTTAGGTACCTACTGTTTGTCATCGGCAGAATTATTTTAGCAACATTTAACTCGTGATTTAGGTAGGTACCTAGTAACGAGTACGGGGTTAGGTACTAACCTACGGAGGGTCTGCGATCTACATACCTAATATGTATATAATAGAATAGTACATATCATATTATATAGACGGGTTATCTATACATAGAGCTGTGATCTGTAACAGAAGGGTATTCTATACAAAATAATAAACCGTTGTGCAGGGATTTGCAGCGTTTTTATGTTTTACGTTACGGCAGGTCATAAAACATCAAGGTACAAACACCAAGTTTTCGGTGTTGACCTTCTCATACAAATAGCATGGTAGTAATAAATTGTGCTTAAAACCTGGAGAAAAAAAAGGTAGTCACGCAGCATGGCTATAAGGGCGAATTTTCAAAGAAATGTTCGCGCTGTTGTGTAAAAATACGATACAGCGAGAAACTATACCACTTTTCGTAAAATGACATAACCCTCGCCTCTAGAGGCACCTTCTGAGGTGATAACCGCAGGGTGCTAGTCTCCTCTTCCAACAACGCTTGCTGTGGTGATAACCGCGGGGCGTTAGCAAAAGTCTCCTATGGAGCACATCCTTCACCCATCCTACCAAACCAACCTTACCCACACTCATCCAAACCAACTTCATCCAAAAAAAACCTCCACCCGACTGTCATAAGCCTACGCCTAGGCTTACGACAGCCTCTGTATCGTTTTTAAAAACTACATCACATTAAGAATACATAAAGGTAACCGAAATTATAATGTGTAATAAAACAATAGCTATAAGGCAATAGGAAGAACGAAGTTGTCAAAAAGCTTCTCTGTCGAGTTATGACTGCCGACCGTGGGTATTACCACGGCAGGCGTCAGAGAAGGCCGCGACAATCACCCACGAATAGGTAAGCCTAGATCTGTTTATTTCCGGGTTTCGATAGTTTACCTATAAATCTTATCTACATACCTACAGAAATTTTGGCTGTTAATTTATTGTTGTTTCATGTGTAATAATATTAATATAGCTATTTTTGACAGTTTTCACCAATTTTGGCTCGAAAACTTCGAATCAGGTTCCTATTTTTGACAAATTATCTTCGATCATTGAACTTGTCATTGAACTGTCCTGATTAACCTGTCGATACCACTTCCTGTATTATACAAATTTCTGGTGATTACAGCCATTTTCATAGGTTTGTAACCAATACATATTTAGCTTTGAGAGTTAAAGCTTCGTTAGAACTTCAATACTCAGATGTCAAATTCAACTTCATATTTTGTCTAAAAACATGAAAAACAATGCCTCACAAGCCCAAGTTCACTAAAACCTCAAAAATATCTCTAAAAAAATATCTCTACCTTTTGCACCCACTTTTCACCCGCAACACCCCTGGATGTTTTCCGAACGGGCTACCGAGATAGGGGACACAGCTAGGGCCCAAATGGAGCCTGTGTGCGGAAGAGCGACTTTTGTAGACCGAAAATTAAGATCGGTAACGATGACATGGCGGAACGGGCATCGCACTTTTGGAATCCACACACCTTGAAAGCAGGTAAAAGAAAACAAATGAAGGGGTGCTCCAAAAAAATTTTCCAATCCGAATACATAGGTGTATGTATTATTCAGAGAATAATAAACCAAAATGACAGACGCAAGTTACAGAAGTAGAAGACTATTATAATCAAACTATCATTTTCGTGTTCCATTTCTTTTTCTCCAAGTCATCTTGTATGTTCCTTTCTGTTGTTCTAGATATTAGTTTAATACCTTTCTTTTAAATAAAACATTTTTCAGAAGACGTTTGTTTTCATTACTATACCTACTCGTAATATAATTACAAATTAACTGAAGTATTCATTCATGGAGCTAAAAAAACACAGTGGTTATTAGATATGAGAGCGGCCTGAACCAAGAAGTTGTTACAGCGTTGCCAAATCTTGCGCCACGGCCTTCTCTAAAGCCGGCCATGGTATTTTCCCTTTTATGGGTATCCCTGTAAGGCAGAAGCGAGCCACTGTTGATCCAATCAGTAAAAACATCCTCCTTGAAAAGTTCTGGTTCTTAGCATTACAGCTTGCCCACTTGGGAAGACTCCTTCAGGGAATAATCGAACGGTTACCTACCCTCCCAAGAATTCCCGAGGTAGGGAAAATGTATTTACCTGCTCCCCGTCCCTAAAATAACGGAAAGTTTCGATCAGGTTTTCAAAACAATCTTCAAACAGCAAAAACTGTGGTTCTTGTAACACTTTGAATTTGCCCCTGTTTTGTCGACGCTCAATGAACACGCCACCCATTTTGAGAATACACGTGCGAGACTCGTTTAAAGTATGTAAATACTGCTTTTGTTCGCCTCACGATCGATGTACACGCAAGAGGGAAACTTCCACAATGACACCTCCTCGTACATTCATGTATGATACAAGCGCCATTGTTCCCGCGGCATAGCCCATCCCGGCTGATGCTCGAAAGCTCGTTAAAAACGTTTAAAAACACCTGCACGCCACTGCAGAAACAACATTAGCATGAAGAGTCAAGTTCTGCGTTATAATTTTTTTTTAAATCGAAGAAGGATGGCGTTATTTTTCAAGGGGAACGAAACGACCACAACAGGCTTCCGAATTAGGTTTAGCGGCAGCGAGGATAGCAGTGAGTTTTAATTTAATCCGTGTCAGCGGTTTGGGGGACCAGCCCGATGTTGATTCCGCTAATTGAAGGAGGAGTAGAAAATATGCGGCTAGGAAAGTTCAACTATTGTCACGCAACAAGTTCTGACGAGAGGATGAGTTGTATGAAAATAGGTTAAGTGGAGAACCAACTCATTCGCAATGGAATCGTACAAACCTATTTCAAAAAACAACCAGTCATTCAGCATGACTTAATGAGCGAATTTTCAAATAAATATTCGAATTAATGGCTATGGTTTTGTTTTGCTTCGAACTCTCGTCTTCAATTAATACTTCTCACATTTTTCAATCTGACCACTCTAAGGGGGTGGGGGTAAGAGTTTAAAGATTATCCTAGTTTTGGGTAATTTTTGCGCACTTTAAATGCTCTAATTTAAGAACGGATTTAGATATCTAAAATCCGATTTCACTATCGTGTTCAGCGTGCAAAAACCTTTAAAATGAGGGGTCACTTGTTAGAAAATAACATTTTGGGGATTTTTGGGTAATTTTTGCGCACTTTAAATGCTCTAATTTGAGAACGGATCAAGATATCTAAAATCCGATTCCACCATCGTGTTCAGCGTGCAAAAACCTTTAAAATGAGGGGTCACTTGTTGGAAAATAACATTTTGGGGATTTTTGGGTAATTTTTGCGCACTTTAAATGCTCTAATTTGAGAACGGATCAAGATATCTAAAATCCGATTCCACCATCGTGTTCAGCGTGCAAAAACCTTTAAAATGAGGGGTCACTTGTTAGAAAATAACATTTTGGGGATTTTTGGTTAATTTTTGCGCACTTTAAATGCTCTAATTTGAGAACGGATCAAGATATCTAAAATCCGATTCCACCATCGTGTTCAGCGTGCAAAAACCTTTAAAATGAGGGGTCACTTGTTGGAAAATAACATTTTGGGGATTTTTGGGTAATTTTTGCGCACTTTAAATGCGCCAAAACCCTCCTTAGAGTAGGCCAATTTCGCCCATCTTCGAACTTAGCCTTTCGATTGCCAAGATAGATTTTTTGTGCAAATTTGAGCTGTTTATCTCAATTCTATCGAGAGTTATCGTCTGGAGTGACACATATATATATATATACATATAAAAAAGTGTTAAATTTCAGGAATCGTTTTAGAATGGTCTGAAACGGATTTCTATGAAGAAAATTTCCAAAAATTTATATTATTTAAATTTCGAAGCCATTGCAATAGCTTCATTTTCTTTGAAAATTCGCTAAAAAGAAGAAAAAAATCAGTCATGCAGCATGACTTAATGAGCGAATTTTCAAAGAAATATTCGAATTAATGGCTATGGTTTTGAATAAAGGAAAACTTCGGTCTAAAATTTGGTTTTCTATGTATATTCTCTTAGTATTTATTTTAATTTGTACGTTTTGTCCATCCTGATTCTACCGTTTGTTTATTACGTAATTGTACTAAGTGCTTATTTATTTGATCGCTGTGGGTAAATTCAAGGAGTTGTACTAATCGTTTGCCTCCCCCTTTTTTGCTTCGAACTCTCGTCTTCAATTAATACTTCTCACATTTTTCAATCTGACCACTCTAAGGGGGTGGGGGTAAGAGTTTAAAGATTATCCTAGTTTTGGGTAATTTTTGCGCACTTTAAATGCTCTAATTTAAGAACGGATTTAGATATCTAAAATCCGATTTCACTATCGTGTTCAGCGTGCAAAAACCTTTAAAATGAGGGGTCACTTGTTAGAAAATAACATTTTGGGGATTTTTGGGTAATTTTTGCGCACTTTAAATGCTCTAATTTGAGAACGGATCAAGATATCTAAAATCCGATTCCACCATCGTGTTCAGCGTGCAAAAACCTTTAAAATGAGGGGTCACTTGTTGGAAAATAACATTTTGGGGATTTTTGGGTAATTTTTGCGCACTTTAAATGCTCTAATTTGAGAACGGATCAAGATATCTAAAATCCGATTCCACCATCGTGTTCAGCGTGCAAAAACCTTTAAAATGAGGGGTCACTTGTTAGAAAATAACATTTTAGGGATTTTTAGGTAATTTTTGCGCACTTTAAATGCTCTAATTTGAGAACGGATCAAGATATCTAAAATCCGATTCCACCATCGTGTTCAGCGTGCAAAAACCTTTAAAATGAGGGGTCACTTGTTGGAAAATAACATTTTGGGGATTTTTGGGTAATTTTTGCGCACTTTAAATGCGCCAAAACCCTCCTTAGAGTAGGCCAATTTCGCCCATCTTCGAACTTAGCCTTTCGATTGCCAAGATAGATTTTTTGTGCAAATTTGAGCTGTTTATCTCAATTCTATCGAGAGTTATCGTCTGGAGTGACACATATATAAATAAATATATATATATATACATATAAAAAAGTGTTAAATTTCAGGAATCGTTTTAGAATGGTCTGAAACGGATTTCTATGAAGAAAATTTCCAAAAATTTATATTATTTAAATTTCGAAGCCATTGCAATAGCTTCATTTTCTTTGAAAATTCGCTAAAAGAAGTTGTTTCCACTAATACATGGAAAATACAATGTTACCGGTATCTGCGATCATACCACCGTCGGTAATAAACAGTAGTAACTGTCAATAACCGAAATCGGTAGGTTTTGGTGATTTAAAAAAAAAGGGTAGACCTACGGTTCTACAGTCAGATCATTTAATAACGATTAATTTTACGCCATTTTTTTTCTCAAAAAATTTTTTCTAATAGGTATCGTGACGTGACGGTCGGAAATATGATCGCGGAACTTCTAAACTAAACGTGACGATCGATCGCGAAGGTGCGACCAAATTATAAAATTATAAAATCAATAATCACATCCGAACATGTTGTCATAGTAACCTAGCAATTTCGCCGTAACGTGACGGTCGGAAAAAAATTGAAACGTCCTGCTAATCATTATTAAAAATGATAAAATAACAGTATTTTTCGTGTATTAGTTAGACAACCTTTCAATAACTCGGTTTTTTATTAGGTTAAGTTGGATGAAAATAAGGCAGTTTTGAGAATAAATCAGTCAAGACGTGACAGTACCGAGAGGCCATGCAGAAATTACAAACAGCGAAGTTTTAATTAGTTTAAAATCTTCTGTAAGTAGATTTTTCACTTCTCAAGCTTTGAACTCCATTGAATTGAAGCCGCGTCACGCCTCGTTCAAAGAGGATCGATCGGTTTCCCTTCCGAGTTAACTTTCAACTTTCAACAATGGAAACCTTGAACTTTTTCTGCAAGCTCTACTTCAACAATGTTAAGAGCCGGAGTTATCTAGAGCCAAATCTTCGAGAGTCGACTGTATTTTGTTTACTCTCTGTAAAGAAAATAGTCTCACTATTGCCTACAAAGAGTCCTTTCTGGTGAGAGCTCGTACGTACGAGTATTTATACATCTGTGAATCGCGATTTCTAATCAGTTTCGTCGTCTATATCCCAATGGGGCTTAACATTAATTACAATTATCCGTCGGCAAGGAAATAATTAAGGAATCCTTTGGTATTTCTCTTTGACCTGAGTTCCAAAATCTTCGTTGTATTAGCTATAAATACCCAATACTTTCCGGGAGTAATATTACAGTTCTCTTAACTTATAGTTCTCTTAACTTGAACGTGCCTCACCATGGATTCAATAACGATGTTTTTGAGGATGACTAGAAAATTGCTTACTTTCCGTGAAAGGAGACTATGGAGGGAAGATGGAAGGCAATATTGATGTTGGATGAGCACACATGCTCCCGAATAACCTAAACTTAGAACTCATAAGGCTGCTTCATTGTTTGTAGTTATTATTACTTACCATTTCCATTTGTATACCGTTTCAATGTTTTTTATTTTTATTCCTACTACTACCGTTATCCTATTTATCATACTGCTATCCTATTTACTATTGTTTACTTCTAACTAACATGCGAGTAGAAATGCACTAGCCCTCCAAAGGGAGAGACCTAATGCCACAAGTCCCATGTGATGTTGTATAAAACAGATTTGTAGTCACACTTGATAGTGGACAACACAATAAAGTATCTATAAAAATAAATAAATAAATAAAAATATTGATGTGATACAGGTACACAGTCTATGATTCACATCTCTTAATACTATCGTAGTCTAACAAAGAACAAATGACAAAAACATACAGTTGTTCTTGATTGACTTGCCCATCCGTTGCCTATTACGAGAAAAGGGGACCAAGATCAATTAGTGGACGATTCGTGAGTACCTAGCGTCGATTTTGTCCATCACTCGACAGTAAAAAAGAAAAAAACCTCTCAAAAATGATTCAATTAAAGGTAAGTACGTAGGTTTCATGAAAACCTGCTTAATAAAGTTTATTAAAAATTGTGATGAAAAATGTCGATGATACACAGTTCAAAAATGTTCCAACGAGCATGCCTTTCCAGTTCAAATTCAAGCTGTTCAACTCCTATTTCCTTGAGTTTTGAAGCAAGGAGTACAGGAGAATACAGTTCAGCTGACGATGGTTTAATCACAATAACTCGTTTGTTACTGACGATGGTTTGATCACCGAAACCGGCATAACAGTGTGTTTCGCGTTTTTTCGTGTATTAGTGGAAACAGACTATTTTTTCAATAACTCAGTTTTTCTTTGAAATAGGTTTCCACGATTTCTTCGCGAGTGATGTAGTTCGCGTATGATCGTTTCACTTCAGAGAGTTAAAACGCTGCAAATCCCTGCACAACGGTTTATTATTTTGTATAGAATACCCTTCTGTTACAGATCACAGCTCTATGTATAGATAACCCTTCTATATAATATGATATGTACTATTCTATTATATACATATTATGTAGATCGCAGACCCTCCGTAGGTTAGTACCTAACCCCGCACTCGTTACTAGGTACCTACCTAAATCACGAGTTAAATGTTGCTAAAATAATTCTGCCGATGACAAACAGTACCTAACAAAAAGAAACACACATAATGAAGTTCTGAAAAGAAATTGTTGATGAGGAGTGAAAAAAGTTGCAAAAGTACCTACCAACAAACTCCAGCCCCTTCTACGTAGATGGTATAATGAACCGTTGTGTAATAATTTACCGTTGAGTAATGATTTACCGTAGTAATAATTTACCCATCAATAATACTTCAACGTTTGTTCAAGTTTCACTACCTACCAACAAACTCCAAAAGAGCCATCATTTCTCAAATGAAATAATATCACGGAACAACCAACTCGACTTCATACTCCGCCAATATAATCAGGTGATCCCTACCAATGATTGGCCGTATTCACAAATTCCTATTGTGGGCGCGTCTCTGGTTACGAGATTTGGTTTGAATTATTGTATACAATTTCATTCACACTGGAGTCGAAAATGCCTGTCGGTGCAAACTTCGGGGCCTTACTGTGAACGAACGGCTGGACGTACGATGCTCCGGATGGTCTTAAAAAACTCGCAAGTTCAAGAACTATTTAAAACCGTAAAAATATTTACGTAAAAAAATGGTATAGGCGTTTTGAAAATTTCAACCCCTATTTTGAACCCCTTAGAGATGACTCACAGTAACGTCGAGCTTCGAGGACCAACTAGACCCCGAACGGAACCTATAACCCGAATTTCATCAATTTTTTTTCATGGTAACTAAGAAAAGTGGCCCGTACGGCGTACGGCGGACAGACAGAAATATTTTTATTGCAGTTTTGGATTCTACATACCTTGAAACGTAAACCATCAAATTTTGAGGGGGGGTAAGAATTTTTTTTTTTTCATGCTCGATTCCAATGGTTCATTATTGGTTTATTATTTTCAATAATACCATACGGGCCACGGGCCGTACGGGCCACTTTTCTTAGTTACCATGAAAAAAAATTGATGAAATTCGGGTTATAGGTTCCGTTCGGCGTCTAGTTGGTCCTCGAAGCTCGACGTTACTGTGAGTCATCTCTAAGGGGTTCAAAATAGGGGTTGAAATTTTCAAAACGCCTATACCATTTTTTTACGTGAATATTTTTACGGTTTTAAATAGTTCTTGAACTTGCGAGTTTTTTAAGACCATCCGGAGCATCGTACGTCCAGCCGTTCGTTCACAGTAAGGCCCCGAAGTTTGCACCGACAGGCATTTTCGACTCCAGTGTGAATGAAATTGTATACAATTCAAACCAAATCTCGTAACCAGAGACACGCCCACAATAGGAATTTGTGAATACGGCCAATCATTGGTAGGGATCACCTGATTATATTGGCGGAGTATGAAGTCGAGTTGGTTGTTCTGTGATATTATTTAATTTGAAAAATGATGGCTCTTTTGGAGTTTGTTGGTAGGTAGTGAAACTTGAACAAACGTTGAAGTATTATTGATGGGTAAATTATTACTACGGTAAATCATTACTCAACGGTAAATTGTTACACAACGGTTCATTATACCATCTACGTAGAAGGGGCTGGAGTTTGTTGGTAGGTACTTTTGCAACTTTTTTCACTCCTCATCAACAATTTCTTTTCAGAACTTCATTATGTGTGTTTCTTTTTGTTAGGTACTGTTTGTCATCGGCAGAATTATTTTAGCAACATTTAACTCGTGATTTAGGTAGGTACCTAGTAACGAGTACGGGGTTAGGTACTAACCTACGGAGGGTCTGCGATCTACATATTACCTAATATGTATATAATAGAATAGTACATATCATATTATATAGAAGGGTTATCTATACATAGAGCTGTGATCTGTAACAGGAGGGTATTCTATACAAAATAATAAACCGTTGTGCAGGGATTTGCAGCGTTTGAAAATAATAAACCAAAAATGATCCCAGAAACGAAAACTGTAGCGATACCACCAGATACTTTCAGATACAGGACTGATTCAGCTCAGTAGGAACCTACAAATGTATTCAACGTTCCCTCTCGTTTTGTTATCTCTATATCGAGACTAAGTGGTCCTTATCTCTCTGAAAGAGAAGGCAGAAAAAGATCGCTCTGATGACTCGAACTAACTTCTCGTCTTTCCAAACTCTTCTCTTTCACTTCCTTCGCAACTTTCTTCTTTCTATTCAACTTGTTTCTCGGATGGAGAAAATCTGGGTCGAATGAAGTATCGTTCACGGAGAGGCGGACGCACAATGTGAATTCAAATAATGCAAAGTGTTTTATCGTCTACTAAATGAGTTTAAGTTCATTTTAAGATACTAAACTTTTGACAGAGCGATTTTCAAGTTAATTCAATTAGAATTGACTGTATAAAACGTAGCAAATTCATATTAAGGTTTTTGCGTAAGTAGGTACCTAATCAAATTGTAATTATCCGTTTCTCTTCGGTTCTTGAGTGTATTCAAGTAATGTAAGAAAATGAACCAAAACAGCGTTAACGTTTCATTCAATTAGAATGTCGAACAGAAGATATAATTGTGTCGGGGTTGAAGGAAGAAATGTTGATAATAATGCAATCATATATTATACCTTAATATTAAGTTGGGGAACATCATTAATATTAAGCCATAATACACGATTGCATTATTATCAACACTTCTTCCTTCAATCATGACACAATTTATATCTTCTGTTCGACATTCTAATTGAAATATTAATGCTGTTTTTTTTTTCATTTTCATACATTACTTGAATACACTCAAGAATCGAAGAGAAACGGATAATGACAGTTCCTCAACTTTATTGATATAATATTCAACATAATACAAAACATATCTTCTGGATGAATGAGCCGCAACGTTTTAGATTCAAATAAAAATTTACAATAAATTTAGAAAGCAACCCCAAAGACCTTTTTTGGTTTATTATTTTCAATAATGAACCATTGGAATTGAGCATGAAAAAAAAAAAAATCTAAGCCCCCCTCAAAATTTGATGGTTCACGTTTCAAGGTACGTAGAATCCGAAAATGCAATAAAAATATTTCTGTCTGTCCGCCGTACGCCGTACGGGCCACTTTTCTTGGTTACCATGAATAAAAATTGATGAAATTCGGGTTATAGGTCCCGTTCGGGGTCTAGTTGGTCCTCGAAGCTCGGTGTTACTGTCAGTCATCTCTAAGGGGTTCAAAATAGGGGTTGAAATTGTCAGAACGCCGTAGCTCGAAAACTTTCGATTGAAGGATATGGTTTTTTTTACGATATTAAATTTGTCTTCAGCTGAACAATTTTTTGAGACCACCCCGAGCATTGTACGTCCGGCCGTTCGTGTGCACCAAAAAGCTTCGTCAACACGATCGTGAATCAAACGGTATAAATCCGGCCGGGATATCATCACTAAGGAGCACGAAGTCGAGTTGGTTGTTGTGCGATATTATTTCATTTGACAAGTGATAGACTATTGAATTTTGTAGGTAGGTAGGTAGGTACTTGTGAAACTTGAACAAACTTTGAAGTATTATTGATGGGTAAATTATTACAGAACGGTTAATTATTACACAACGGCAAATTATTACACAACGGCAAATTATTACACAACGGCAAATTATTACATACCAACGGTAAATTATTACACAACGGTAAATTATTACAGAATGGTTCATCTACCAAGAAGGGGCTGGATTTTGATGGTAGGTACTTGTGAAACTTGAACAAACTTTGAAGTATTATTAATGGGTAAATTATTGCACAACGGCAAATTATTACACTACGGTAAATTATTACTGTGATGAATTTAAAATTGGCATCACGGTGGTGTGAGGGAAATTGCCCAGGCGGTTATGAGCGAATCACCACCGATCATCTGGGATCTTTTTGGAAAGAGGAGAGGTGAGTGATAGAGTTTGCCTAGGCGGTTATGAGCGAATCACCACCGACATCTAGGATCTTTTTGGGAGAGATGAGAGGTGAGTGGTAGAGTTTGCCTAGGCGGTTATGAGCGAATCACCACCGACATCTAGGATCTTTTGGAGGAGAGGTGTCCAGGCGGTTATGAGCGAATCACCACCGACATCTGGAATCTTTTGGAAGAGGAGGTTTTGCCTAGGCGGTTATGGGCTGACCACCACCGACATCTAGGATCTTTTAAGAGAGGAGGAGAGAGAGCAAGGTAGAGGAGAGAAGAGAGAGCTGGTTAGAGGAAGTGTCGAATGAAGCTAAAGCTGCAGGATCCAGGGTTTTATAGAAAAGGGAGGCCTCTCCCTCCAACCCCCTGTTAGGGGTTGGTGGTGGGGCTCCAGGTTGTGTACCCTGGGTTCTGTGGCTTGTCTCCCCACTCGTTTCGTTTATTGACGGAACTAAGTTTTGCGTTAGAATATTGGTGAAGACTTAAGTTTACTAGAGGAGTGTTCCCGGGAGGGACTCACGACAATTACATAACGGTAAATTATTACACAACGGTTCATCTACCAAGAAGGGGCTGGATTTTTTTGATCGGTACCTACTTTTGCAACTTGACCAACCGTTGAAGCATTATTGATCGGCACGTTATTACACAACGGTTCATTATACTTGACCAGAGGGTAGGTACTGACCACAGAAAACAGTGATCTACGCTGAAGGGGCATCTATTTCACTCCACATCAACAATTTTCCTTCAAAAATTCATTATTTGCGTTTCTTTTCGCCATTTTAGTTACTGATTGTCATCGATTTAAAATAGTTGTTGAGTTCCTCAAATACTACGTCAAATTTAGAGTAGGAAGGTACCTACGCGAGTCTTCGCCCCTACCTACCTGCCCAATAATAATGGAAGCAATTGAGAAAAAATAAGTTAAATTGAGACCTCTAAATCCCAACCCGCAACTACCCTCCGAATTTCAGCTCGTTACGACCATCCTGTCGCACGTTTTGGACGTGTCGAAATTTTTCATGTTTGCGCAGATACAAGTTACTCTGCGATTTCAACTCAATTCGACGGTCATTTCGTATAGTTATGTACGTTACAACAATTTACAGGCGGACAAAAGTTTTGTTGTAGTTCAGAAGTGAGCAGAAAGCTTTCGCTACTACTACTCATTACTATGGACCCCGAGACTAACTGAGCCAGAAATTTATTTATTTATTTATTTATTTATTTATTTATTTATTTATACGGGCAAGCCCAATTACATTTTGCATATTAATGTCATTCTAGCAGAGGGGTGAAGAGGTCTACGTTACAATAGAAGAGAAACAGTACAAGGGAAAACAGAGGAGGGAAAAAAATACAGAAAGGTTGAAACTATTGAAAAGAGAGAGAGGAAGAAGAAAGCAAAGTCTTTAGAGTAGAAAGGGGGGAATGGAAGAAGTCGAACTGAGGATTTGAAGAAAGAAAGAGGTTTGCTGTGCGGACTAGTCGATGGAGCGGTCGATTTCTGTCGTAGTTGGTCAGGGAAAAAGGGACGGCGAAGAGGACCGAAGAACGTGTGCTGGTGCGAGAGGCGGCGAGCTGGATTTTGGAGAGTAATGGGGGACAATCGATTTGGTTGTTCAAAATTTTGAAGAGCAACACCAAGTCAGATGTGCAACGTCGCTTTTCCAAAGTCTCGAGTTTGCATCTTCTCAGAAGAGAGGCGTAGTTGATATCGTCAGAGGGGATTCCCATCTTGTAGGCCACGTAGCGCAAAAAGTTCCTATGAACCCGTTCCAGCCGGTACTTGTGGACCGTATACGAGGGGGACCAAACTGTGGAAGCGTACTCCAAAATGGGCATCACGAGAGCCTTGTAGAGACAAACGATGGCGTCTACGTTTGTGAATTCCCTCGTATTCCTCTTGACGAAGCCCAAAGCCCGCATCGCCCTGCTAGCGAGTCGCTCAATATGGCTAGAAAAGGACAGGCTCCGATCACAGAGAACACCAAGATCGACCACCTGACTCATTCTTTGCAGTGGAGTGCCGCACAAAGTGTAATCAAACGCGACCGGGTGCACCACGCGATGATATGTCACGACCGAACACTTCGAGGGGTTCAGATGGAGGCGATTCAAGTCACACCAATCCTCCAAACGAGCAATCGCCGCCTGCAAGATTTCACAATCTGATGGAGACCCGCAATGACGTAGGAGCTTCAGATCATCCGCAAAGAGCAGGACGCGCACATCGTCCGCTGCCACACAGCCCACGACACTATTGATCAGCAGTAGAAAGCACAAAGGCCCAATATGGCTTCCCTGTGGGATCCCAGAGACAGCGGGGAAAGGAGAGGAGAGGGTGCCCTTCACGCGAACGATGAGCTCACGACCGGACAGGTAGGATCCAAACCAGCGCAAGAGGGAGCCGTGGACGCCCAGCGATTCCAAGAGAGACAGGAGGTGTGGATGGGAGAGTCTGTCAAACGCCTTGGCAAAATCGGTTGCAACCACATCCGTCTGGAGTCCCTCTAAATAGCCCTCCATCACGTAGTCCTGAAACTCCAGAAGGTTCGTAGTTGTCGAGCGGCCGCGCATGAACCCATGCTGCTCAACAGCAATGAACGAACCAAAGCTGAGGGAAAGCTGGTTGACTAGCAGTTTCTCGAGTAGCTTGGGTATAGTAGACAGGGAGCAAATGGGACGGTAATGGTCAATGCAGCCCCTATCACCAGACTTATGGACAGGCGTAACGTAGGAAGTCTTCCACTTTCCTGGGAAACAACCGGACTCGAGCGACAAGCTGAAGAGTAGTGCCAGGGGTCTCGCCAATGCAGGTGCACATAGCCTCAGCATCACCGGTGGGACACCATCAGGCCCCATCCCCTTCCTGACATCCAGGCCGGCAAGTCCGTGCGCCACATCATCCTCGGAGACCGAGAGTGAGCCCAACGAAACCACATCCTGAACCAGGGGGCTCGAAAACCGAGGAAAAATGGGAGGCAAACAGATTCGCTATGTCCTCCGGTTCAGAAGCGACGGTACCAGCCAAAGTTAAACAGTTCGGGATGCTATTTCCACCCTGACGATAGTTGAAGTAGTTCCAAAAGGCCTTCAGGTCCTGTGGGATGGAATTCTGAACATCGACGAGATGGGCAGCGTAGAGCACCCGGGAACGCTCCCCACAACGACTCCGCAGGCTGGAGAACAGGTCATAGTCCTCAGGGGATCCAGATATCTTGAAACGGGCGTGGGCAGTCAGCTTTTGGCAGGTGAGGGACATCAAATCCCGATCAAACCACTTAGGGAAGGAACGTGAGTAAGATCTTGTCTTGGGCACGTAGATATCAATGGCCTTGTAGAGTATCGAATAGAAGTCACCCACGGCTCGCTCGATAGGGCCCCGCACGAAGTCATCCCAGTGTTGTTCCAATAGGTAGTCATTCATTCCCTTGTAATTCCCCTTTTTGAAGATGTAAGAGAACCTACTATTCGGAAAAAATTCGTCACGAGTAGCTGGAACCGGGATGGAAAACTCAAAGGGGGGATGAGCAATATCCACTGGCAGTAGGGGATCAGCAGGCGTTATTCCGGGGATGTCGACATTTGCCAGAACAAGATCCAGGATGTTACCTGACTGGTTACGAATAAGATTAAATTGACGAAGCTCGTGAAGTTGCATTGCCTCCAGAACAAGGCCACCTCTAAGTCCCAATCCCTCAGAGAAATCGCCAGCCGATTGATCACTCCACCGGATGCTAGGTAAATTATAATCGCCCACAACGACCAACTTGAAGTCCGGATAGGCAGTGGAAATGGAGTCCAATTCGGAGAAATGAGAATCCAGGACGTCAGATGGCTGATCGCCTGGCAAGTAAATACAACCCAAAATCAGACGATGGTCCGGAAGGATGACAAAAGTATGTTCGACAGTATCCGGGCAATCCCAGCGGAGCGCACAATAGCGGTTTGATATTGCCAGTAGAACTCCACCCCCCGAAGATTTGTTGAGACGGTTATTTGACGACGAGCGATCCGTACGAAACACATTGTAACGGGTTAGTTGAAGTTCCTCAGTTACAATTCCAGGAGAGAGCCAAGTTTCAGTGATAAAGAGAATATCGTATGATATGTGGGGTGCCTGATGACGGATTTCGGATAGTTTTGTGTTGACCCCCCTAACGTTTTGGTAGAATGCTGAAAATGAATTGGGCTTTATTGGTTTAAAGACTGCTTCGGGGAACGATTGGCCAAAGGGAGAATTTGGGGAATTGAGTTCCGATATTTTATGGTGAGATTTTTCTCGCCATTCTCGGTTCTTCGCTTTAATTCAGCCCTTAAATCCCTGAGGTAACCACGCTGCCTGGGGGTCATATCGGAGGATGCCGAGAAAAGTGGGGGACTTTTCGCGCGGTTTTTCACCAAGAACTCAGTCGCCGCGTGCGGGCTCTCGAAGGTAATCTTGAGCGGGCGATTTTTATTTGGCACAAGAACTCCAATACGCGACAAACGCCGCACCAATCCAGCCAACTCCGGGGAAAGTCCCCTCAAAGTCTCCTTGAAATTTTCGAGATCCTCCTCGATTGCAGCCAACTTTGACTTGGAGGGATCCGGCTCAGGGAAATCATAGACCATAATATTTGAGGCCCTACGACGCCTGTCCTCGAGTTCTGCCACGACCTCCTCATAACCGAGACCAGTAGGTGATAGCGAAGGGGGATGAGAAAGCGTAGAAGGTGCAAGACCATTTTCCAGAGCAGCCAGGCGGCGCTCAAGACCACTATACTTAATTTCCATGTCATCCTGCAAATCGCAAACCTTCTGAGTTAGGGCCTCGTAGTTTGACAGGCATGCGTCAATTTTCATACCGAGGGCATCAATTTTACCACCCAATTCAGTGGTAAGCTTAATATTGTCCTCCTTCATTCCCTGGAAAAGCAATTCCAACTTGTCTGCCCCACTACGGCAGTTCAGACATTTCCAATTAGCTTTATTGGTCCTATTCAACTTCCGAAAATTGTCTTCCTTGAAGCCGACGCACCCGAAGTGAAAGCCGTCGGAACAAAACACGCAAGTGATATTGTCCTCAGGCAGTACAGGGTCGCAGCACTTGCTGCAGCTCATCACGGCTGCCAACTAATCTGAAAAGCGTCCAACCACCAATGCACTGAAAGGGGGGTGTCAGGTGGAAAACTCGTGAGGCTCTCACTGGTTCTGTTTCTATGTGCTACTCCTATTATCAGAATGATACAGATCTCACTCGGATTGTCATTAACGAGTGGGCGTTTCGCTGGATCGAACAATACAAACCGTCTGAAAAACTGTTGAAACGAACGGGGTGCTGCGAAAAATAGGAATCATTCCGTCAGTTCGTAGCAGCGGTTCATGTGGTTTCCCCTTCTCACAAAGGGAGAAAAACGCTCCATCCCGAAACCCACTGGCCAACAGAAAGTGGTGGATGAAGGGGACCAGGGGAGCGGGAGCTGTACAGCGAAATGCTATTTTGAAAACGCGTTGTAACGCCAGCCGATGGACAAGAGTCAGAGAACGAGGCGTCAAATCGGAAATTATCACTCTCCCGGTCGCTGTAAAGGGGTTCGGTGGCCGCTCAATGTAAACAGGTTAGCAGAGTTTGATGGCGCTCGCGGGCAAGCTAGAGAACAACACAAATACTTTTCCACCGTCCGAGCTTCGTCGTTGTTTACCTTGTCCGGCATCAATAGAAGCTTTCAAGCTTGGATACTCTTTCCGGCCAACTCGGTGTCACCAAAGTCTGAAGCACAATTTTATCGTATCTCCGGAGTTTGAGCTGATACGAGAAACAAATTGTTGGCCGACTTGTAGTCAATGCGTTGTTTTTCTCACAGCGTCAGCAAAAACATGAACGAGCAGGGGCGTTGCGTCCATAAGGCCATTTGGGCCACTGCCCCGGCACCCCAAAAACACTGGAGTAAAAAAAAAACTCCAACCAATGTTCAGTTGGCATCTGAATTTCCTTCCGTACACTGTACGTAGCATTGTTCACAAAGTTCAACAGCGACTCACCAGATTTATCTGGCTATGGATATTCAACATTCTAGTAGAGGATCCATGGTGTGCTCCACAGACCAAGCATGTTAACCGAATAAAGCGACAGTAATCGATATTCTGCAATCGAAATTGAAACCTATAGGCTCCTGAAAATGGCAGGTAGGTCCTGGGTCCTGGGACCTAGTGTTCCCATGGCAACTGAAAAACGCTGCAAAGTCCTTGTCACATGGGTTTATTATTCTACTGGACATACCTACAGAGATGTTGGCTGTTTATTTATTGTTTCTTTCATATAAAATAATTTAAATCTCTGGTGGTTTTCACCAATTTTGGCCCCCAAAACTCGAATAAAGTACGCTCCTTTTTTTTAAAATAAATTATCTCTGATCATTGATAGTACCATTTAATCGTCTTGATCCACCTGTTGACACTTTTTCCAGTGTTATTATACAAATTGATGGTGATTTCAAACGATTTCCCAGGTTTTTGACTCATAAAAAATCAATTTCGGGAGCTGAACATCTGGTAGAACCTCAATTTTCTATTCTTTGGTCAAAATCGACATCATATTCGGTCTTCTCGTCCCCAAAAACATGAAAAACGATACCTTAAAAGCTCATGTTACCAACATGTTGCTAAAACGGTCATTGCATTTTTGGAATCTACGTACCTTGAAACGGAAAAGAAAAAATTTTGAGGGGGTGTTATAAAAATTGTTTGCTGAGCGATTACATAGGTGTATTATTCATAGAATAATAAACCAAAAGTGGCCCATCCGCGCATGCTCAGTCGAGTAAAAAGGTTGTTCGCCACGCCCACTTTCGGCCCCGTCCCCAAAATCTGATTTCTACTCCAAAATCGTTCCTTTTCACAGTCGATTCGATCCCTTCGATTCAATTTGTCATCTCGATACGAGATGATTCTTCGTCTTCGGATCTGTTTTTGTTGTCTCGTGAATTATATTTGCTTTCTCTGTTGAGTCTGTTGTCAGTTATAATTTTTGCGTCAAATTGTGTGCGTTTTGCGTTCGGTCCGGTTCTGATGACCGATGTGTACTCGTGGTACTACGTGCGTTTTGTGCTGTTTGCTGTTTGTGGTCTTGTGGATTGATCGGCGTCCTAACATACAGATAACTATCAACCTAATAGTCAACAGCTTCTCCATTCAGGTAGGTACCGGCCGACGGGTCACTGTTTCGTTATATTTTAGTTTACTATATTTTTATAACACATGAATTCGGTGGCTAATTTGCAGTAGAAATTGTGGAAGTTTTCGTACGACGATACAGCGCTGATTAAGAGATAAGTTTTTCTGAATATCACTCAATCAGTAAATAAGGGAAGGGTGTTGTTGCCTTGGGGTATTTTGTAGACAAATCTGTTGGTTTAGTGTTCTGGTTTGGTGCCCCACCGTTTTCAGAGCCCACGCACCGCTACTGTGTTGTATGAGAGCTTCAAAATCAATTCTTCTTAACCTCGATATCCATCCCAGGAGTGGACCAAAGGCGGCTAGACTGCCCCCAACCCAAGGCAGCTTCAAGATCACATTCATATTACTGAAAATTGATTGGTATTGATTCCACTAAAAGCTATCCGCATGGCTCTTTTTATCTTGTTATCCTGTTTTTATCGTGTTTTACTAGTGACTGCATTTATGTTTGACTTATTATGCTGTGTCGTATGGCAACCCATAGGCAGCTCGCCGTTTTTATTATTAATAAAGCGGTTGTTTTCTCTTATGAAGAAGACATCGAAAACGCTGCAAATCCCTCCACGAAGGTTTTATTATTTCCTTTATTTTATATAGATAACTCATATTTATGTCAATTTCATAAATAAGAGATCATGTGGGGACAGTATATTCAACCTTCCGTAGCTTACGACATGACGGGTTTGTCTGGTAACGGAAAGAGCGAAAAAAAGGTATCATCATCAATACAGGAAGAAAAGAGAAAAGGTCCAAATTTACTAGGGATGCCTATTCGAGCGCGAAGGAGCAAAAAGAACCCTCGCGAAATGCGTAAGGGAAACCGGGGGTGAGAACTTCCAAGCTCTCCGGAGCAGGGGCCCCAGACACCTGATACGATAAAATATTTATGCCCAACCCTCTCCTCACCTTCCAGGGCACTCCTTCCGTAAGTTTGCACTCTTGTTTCCGGAAGAAGGTCTCTCCCGGAATTTAATCAGCTACAGCATAGCTGAAACGGAAGCGGATTGATTATCTTCCTGTAGTTATTCTGATTAACTTGGAAGGGTCTAGATGAATTCCTGTAGTATAAAGAAATACGGAGTTATTGAAAAGTAGTTCATTTCCACTAATACACGAAAAAACACGAAAAATACACTGTTATACCGGTTTTGATAGCCGAAACCGGTATAACAGTGTATTCCGCGTATTTCAATTTTTTTTTCGCGTATTAGGAAACAGACAACTTTTCAATAACCCCGTTTTCTTTGAAATGGGTTTTCACGATTTCTTCGCGAGTGATTTAGTTAGTGAAGGGTGTCGTTGCCTTGGGGTATTAAACAACAACAGCAACTAAACAACTTATCTTTATACAAGTTTCACTTCTTTTATTTCATTCTCTTAACTGAAAGATGCCCAGTGCGATCTGTCCGCTAAGGTGCGATATCAGGGGGGGGGGGGGGGGGTCCGATGGTTGTAGGCAAAAAACGGGTAGAAATAACGCGAAATTTCGTCATAGTTGAAGACACCAGCCAGGAAAAGGGAACTTTCAGAATCCTTCGACTTGGTTTTTAAAAATGATTTTTATGATTTTTTAAAATCCTGATTTCCCGCATATTTATGTAACTGTAACTCTGTAACTGTAATGAGGAATTACAGGAATTATGTAACTGTAATGTTAACTGTGTATGCGTGGGTAGGTAGGTAGGTCCGTCGCAAAAAAAAACTACCATTATAATCCAGGGCATTACGCTAATACAGGAATTCAGTGACCTACGAAGGTTTTGTGAAACTGTAGTGTAATGATTTACAGTGTTTTTCCCCAATACTACACGAACTTCTGAGCTGAAAAAATGATCAACATATGGGTTTCAAGGGTGTCGAAAAGAATTTGGGCGTCAAACATGCACAGTTCTGATCCACGGGACCTGCCCTGAAAGTTAAATCCAGATTTAACGATTTGTATCTGTATCTGATCTGCTCCTTTTCCAAGTACAAGTCGAACTCAAGGTTTTAAAACAACGATTTCACATTTTTCCAAATCTAGATTCAAAAGTAAATCCAGATTTAACGATCTGTATCTTTTTTAAAGATTTAACGTTTGTAACTGCATGGATGTACTTATTATAAAATGCCCAAAAAAAAGTTTTCCGTCCAATTTGGAGTAACGAAAAACTTTGAATTTTCTTAGGAAAATCTTGAATTTGGAAAAACGTGGTATGATTGATAAAACGCTACAAACTACTACATAAATGTTTATTATTTACAATACAGGTATACCTACATGCCCCTTCTGCGTGACTCATTGTTTTCTGTGGTGAATACCCTCGTGCTCCCACCAGGAAAGCCCTAAATCAAGTGCTAGAGCCGGCCGGGGAATATTGGGAATAAGAGAGAAGGGCTAATATTGGTAATCCGTCGAAGTTAGATTCCAATAAGCGCGACCCTCGTAAAAGGGTCTGGTACGATAGGCGCGATTAGAATGTATCCATAAGCGCGAGGTTTTTAAAGTAGGTAACAGCGAAAAGAACACTTGCGTCAACATGAATCCCTGTTTATCGAACTCTGCTACTCACAGCTCTCTCGCCCCGTCCCCCACTTCCGTCAGCTGATTCGAAGCCTTAATTAATTAATTAAGCCTTAATTAATATTAATACCTGAAGAGCGATGGCCTCCTTCCGTGTCACTGTATAACCAACAAAGGCCTGTACTTAGAGTTTGACAATTATAGATATATTATAGAAATTGCCGTGTGAATCGTGATGGTACAGGTTAGTTGGCGGTGTACACTAAGATGTTGGTGGTTGGGTGGTGGATGGGAACAATATTGTTACCCCCATCGACAGCCACTTTACGTCTGACAGACATCTCATTCGAAATGAGTGCAAAACAAAACCTACAGAACCTTCATTAACGGTCATCAAATATTATAAGAAAAGGCCTATCATCGATAGAAAACGCTGAACTTGAGGATGAAGATATTATAATGACGACATTATAAGCATGAGAAGGGCGATGCATTGGCAGCGAAGGAAATCTCTCGAAAGACACTACCAAGAGTAGAGAAGAAGCATTTATTCAAGCTACATCATAGCAGCAGAAGACAAGCGCTCAGTATTTGCAATAATACAAGTCATCCTGTGCAACGCATGGGTTAGCCAGCTGGTAATCGGATAAGAACTAGGTGGTAGGTTGCTAGAGAACATGAAAATATGTTGCGCTTTGCGTTACCAAATCTGATTTATCTACTTCCTCGCGCTAATCGCTCGTGGATTCTCAACAACTGCCGTGCTTTTCGACATGCACATCACCTCATTAGCGCTTATCGGATAAAGCGGGGAATTAAAATTTCACAAATACGTAGTGAATTCAACAATTATATCATTAATTATCTGTTGTTATTCATGAAGCATAATTATGGTTTGTTCAAGTTAAAAAAATATCAATAATGTCCAAAACAGCCATTATTTTTCAAATGAAATAAAGAAGAACGAACTCGACTTCATACAGCCATCCATGATTGTAATCAGCTGTTTCCTACAGCAATGATGTCTGGGCCGCATTTATACTGTTTCATTCACGATCATGTTGACGAAGCTTTTTGGTGCGCACTAACGAGTGGACGTACAATGCTCCAGTTGTCTCAAGAAGTTCTTTAGTTCCAGATCAGTGAACGTGAAAAACGTGAAACTCAAATCAAACGTGAAAAAAAAACCATGCCCTTCTATTGAAAGTTTTCGAGCTACAGCGTTCGGGAAATTTCAACCCCCTATTTTTCACCTCTAAGAGGTGACTAACAGTCACGCCGAGCTTCACGGACCAACTAGACCCCAAAGGGACCTACAAACCAAATTTCATTTATTTTAGTTCGCGGTAACTAAGGAAGAAATTTTTTTTCAAGTTCAATTTTCGGATACGTACCTTGTAATAGAAACCACCAAATTTTGTGGGGAGGGGTTTTTTTCTTTCTTTTTCTTTCAAGATCGATTCCAAAGGTTTATCATCGAAAATAGTAAACCGAAAATAATCACAGCGGTGTTACTCAGGTTGTCCAGATCGAAAGCGGTTTGGGCTCAGGAAATGGGGGAATTTTTGTGCCCTCCGCCAACGCGTGTCACCGCATCCGTCATCCCGGTATTTGTAGGCGACTCGGTACAAGGACCCCCCCCCCCCCCCCCCACTACCATCACTATCGGCAATAACCTTTACCTATAAATCAATCACAACCTCTTTCAAGAGCGAAAAAAAAACCCGCACGAGTGGATTTACGCTGACAGTGTTGCTTTTTATCCCACCCACTTTTTTAGGAAGTTGTATTTTTTGAACAGGGAAAACTCCCAAACAAAAAGTTGAGCGAGTCTGACGAGCTGTTTGAAATATTCTTTTCCATCAAAGCCTGTTCAAAACAGAAAAAAAATCTCAAAAACGAACGAAAAACTTACTTTGGTCCGTTTCTGAGGCGATAGTCTTCAGAACTAGTAAACTTTAACGCTTCTGCTTTCCGGATCAAACGTTCGAAAAGTGGTTTGAGTGTTTCGCGAAACTTTCAACCTTTCGGGCTCATCGCCTTTGGCAGACTGCGACGCAGGGAAACTCGAGCAGGGAAAAATAAATTCGCGAAGACGCTTTTCACCTCCGCTTTTGTAGGAAAATAAAGAAATTCATCGTCGCTTTCTCCGCTTTTCCGTACGGAAAAGTGACGGGCGTGATAGAAATAACGTTTCGGCGCTTCTGTTGAACGGGTCTCTCCGTGTTGAAAAGTGACTGACACGAATTTATGTGCTGTTATCACTTTGAGTTGATTTGTGCGCCCGAAGTACGCCTATTGCTTCCTGTCGGTAGACAGAAATGTCAGTGGCAGCGTGAAGAGCGACTTCTTTTATTGAGTCTTCACCAAGTGGAGATACGTATATTGACAACAGCCGATTATGATAAGTACACTGAGTACACATATGAGTAAGTAGGGTGCGCTGTTTGATGGTATCGCCTAGAAACAACGCTGCAAAATAATACACAACGGTACATTATATTCCTGTATATATTCCCCTTATTTCACTGCATTCCTGTTGGTGAAAGAATTACTGGTTCGGTCGACAAATATGCCGAAGCTGTCATAATAACCTACAAGCTATAAGCTCTCATACGTTCGGCAATTACAGTGACATAAATAGGGAATTCTTAGGTTTTTACATTTTTCCCCCTTGCAACGAAACTGAAAAACAGACAAATTTTAATCCGATTCAAGTCAATTGGAATCGTAAGGGTAAATATGGTAGGTAGGTCCTAAAAAATAGTACATATCATATTATATAGAAGGGTTATCTATACATAGAGCTGTGATCTGTAACAGGAGGGTATTCTATACAAAATATTTTGGATTTTGTTGATAGTTAGTTCTGTAACTTGAACAAACATTAAGCTTCATGAATAACAACAAAACCCATAACACCCTTGGGTATATTACGATCGGACTGCAAAGGTTCCAGACACAACTAGGGCCCAAATGGAGCATGCGTGCGAAAGAACGAATTTTTTAGACCTAAAGTGATATTTTGGGTAAAAAACGCTTGCATACGAGTCTGCAACGCATTGGGACATTTTCATGTCTTTACCTATTGCTTTTGACATTATTAATATTAAGAGGTAGGTACCTAATTTCAATAAAATAGACGATTCCGGATTAATTATCTTCTACACTCACGATCATTAGTTTGTAAACAAAATATGAGAACAGTTATGCCCATAGCTCCGCTATTCGTATAGTCAATATGTTATGGAGAACATGAAAATGTTCGTTAAATCGAGAGCTTTCCAACGAGTGGTGAACGATTTTTGTGGGTTAAAAAGTGTAGAAAATGAACAAACCTAACAACGGGGTCGTTGTAAGCGGAAATCATTATAAAGGCACTGTAACACAATTTCGTTACGCAATTTCGTGACAGTTTTTTGTGCTATGTGCCAGGGCAAAGACATGAAAATGTCAAAACCTAATTTGGACTTCCTGGCCTAAAATCCTAACACCTGCTTGAAAATACCTATTTACGGTACCTACGCGCCTCAAATTGGAATTTAAAATGTGTACCGCCGGCGTCGCGTTGCTATGCTGTTGG
Organism: Leptopterna dolabrata; assembly: GCA_954871275.1. NCBI lineage: Eukaryota > Metazoa > Arthropoda > Insecta > Hemiptera > Miridae > Leptopterna > Leptopterna dolabrata. The sequence continues at coordinate 10,166,987 of OX940986.1, read as the reverse complement.
TTTTTGCAAAACTAGAAGAATATTTTGTAGTCTACTCTAACCGTAACAATAATAATTAACAATGTAGGCATGTTTCTTTCAGCTACATTTCAATAATGATTATTAAACTTTTTGCATTTTAATGTTCTTCTTTTTTCACCTAAAATCGACCGAACTAGGTCTTAAGAACGTAGAAGTGTCTAAAACCGTAAAACCGGTTGTTTTTTTAAAAACCTGAAATTGCATATCCTGTACTTCTCAAAAAACTAATTCGATCATTTCTTTCTTTTTTTCACCTAAAAGTCCCGTCACTATACATAAATATGCATTTTTCCCCCGCCCCTATCACCCGTAACGCCCCATTTCGGCCGCACTACCCCCCCCCCCCCCCCCCGTGGGGGGGGGGGGGGGCACCGAGTCGGTTTTTGAAATTCTGATGGTCGCTGAACCCAAGTAGGATCTTGGACATATTCGCAAATTTTTACCCGTTTTGGATGATTCCGTGTACAACAAACTTGTACTCAGGCATCTTTGAACAGATAGATTATACCGCCTGATTCGCCTTCATGTTAACGAAGCCGAACTTCAAGGCCTTACTTGAATGAACAATGCTGGACGTACAACGCGCCGGGAGGTCTCAAAACATCGTTAGATCCGGAATCAATTTAAAACGCCATAAAATCCACATACTCGCCTATTGAAAATTTGCAAGCTACGGCGTTTTGAAAATTGCAACCCACATTTTTCGACCCTTAGTGATGGCTGGCAGTAACGCCGAGCTTTGAGGGCGAACTAGACCCCAGAAGGGACCTAGGAACATATTTCATTGATTTTGGTTCATGGTAACTGAGGAAAGTTCCATGTAGGTATAGCGGACGAATAGAATTTTGTTCACCCCATTTTCGGAATACGTTCCTTGAAATGGAAACCAGTGGTTGGGTATTACCAAGGTTAATACCAAGTTCCACGTTGTGAATAGGTACCAGCACCGAAATTACTAGAAGGCTTCTAATACCGGGCATGATTATTGACTACAACGCGTTGTATAAATACGGTATAAGTCGCTTAGTAGAAAGGCGGTTAAAGAGGAATAAGCTGAACACAGACTACGCTGACGTGACGTGGGAACACGCGGGCTCACGTCATAATGCCTGCGATATAAAAATGTAACACAGGGTTTTGGGCGGTTTTGTTTACATTGTGCTGACGTGACGTAGGAACTCGTTGGGTGACGCAATCTGACGCCACACGCCTTATGACGCGTGGGAAGAATATCAAAACTTCTAGATTTTCGTTAGTTGTGGGAAGGCGTCAGAAGAGAAGTGGTTTCTCGTGTACCGTTTCCAGTGATTATTTGAAGATGGAAGAGATTTTGATAAGTACGTTCGGTCAAATCCGGTGCTGTATGACCCTACATCATTTTTTACAACATTATTTTTTCCAAATATTTTATTAGTTTGTTCTTTTATACAATTATTTATAATAGTTCAATAGACTTTATATTTGATATTGATAGGAAAAAAGTATCAATATTAAATATAACCAGACATGAATATAACAGATATTTATTATATAAATTAGGTTATATGAACTAAAATAACATCTAAAATTAAAATTAAAATTCATTTCTTCTTCTTGTTCCAGGATGTCAAAAACAGGGAGTACATTCATCGTTGGAGGTTCGAAACAAACTGTCGGGAAATGCAGTAGACACGAAGTAGTTGCTATACGTCAGGCCAATGTGAACACCTCTTCATGTCTGACGTGGTCCCACGGTGTCTGACGTGACGTGGGAACACGTCACGTCTAGTCTGTATTAATCTTTAGTCGGATATAAGGATAGAAACAGTCAGGTCCGCATCGGCCTGTTACAGTAATCAAAAGGTCGGTTATAGTGATTAGTTTTTGAGTTTTTGGGTGTTAAAAGTCGGAAAAATAAGTAAATATCTCCTAAAAATGGTATATATTCACCAAAAGTGGTAACTATTGAACGATGATCCGAAACAGAAGATAACTAACTACCTATAGGTTTTAATGAAGATTTCCTAAATAAAAAATAAAAAATGATAACATTAGGTCAATTCTGGGGGGTCACAATCGCCAATATCTGTACAAATGGCTAAAATCATCACAAAGTATATTATACAGTAGGAGTCGCTTGTAGAGATTTGCCGCGTATAATGATTGTTTCCAGTCTGTCCCAATTCGATCACTATAAGCGACTTCTACTGATTGTGTTGATACTGATTCATAATAGTTCTCCATCAATCATTGGTAGTGCTCGTTTCTGTAGACCAGTAGGTATCAACCCCATCTGGAAACAATTTCCCAGCGTGATTACGCTCAATTTTCAGAGTGGGGATCGCAATCATGAACCGCAGCGCAGGCTGGGGAATTGGATGGGCCCACGCTGGAGCTCCTACGGCCGTAGTTGTATTTCAAGACCTAAATAACAATGAGGCTATGGGCAATGAGACTCTGCATAGTTCTCGAGGGTACACAGTTGTAGAAATTATCCCCTACAGAGCAGCCCGGTCCTCCGGGTATTATTCACAGCCAGAAAAGGATGACAGGGGTGTTGAGGTTACCGGACTAAAACGGTGAGTTCCCCTTCTCGACCCGGCACCACTTTCCCTCGGGCTACGCCCTGCGTTGCACCCGTTCGAAACCCCCGCAGGCTTCCATTAGTGTCGCTACATGCTTATCTCCACGCCAGGAGAACAGGTCCGGCAGGGTCGCTCACAGTTTACCATCTACTACATCGATTACTCTACACCTCGGTTAACCTCGAAGTTCCCCAGGGTTGGAGGGAGAGTTGGCAACCAAGTTCCCTCCTTTACATTTTCAAGTTTTGCCACTGGACGGAGGCAAAGCGACCTAACAGGTCGAAAAATGGGTCAAACCTCCCATCAACGCCGTGTATATATAGGCACTTCACCGGTCCCCGACAGCTTTTCCGTGACACTAACTAACAACTAGACACATGTCTGTATCATTAAAACTTCACGTCAGCTTCCTGCAAGCATTACAAACTTTGCACCACCCGTATCTCTGGTTATTCTTCAAGTGCTCAACTAGCTGAACGGTACATAATGGATCATTATACCAACTCGAGGGTCGACTCAGCAATATCTTTTTAATTTAGCAATTTAAAAAACGTAAGTCCCAATTAGAAGCCTGGAATTGTAAGAAGAACATAAGGAATCAAACATACACATCACAGTACCATTTAATAATTGAAACTAGAATTCAGAATGAAATAGGTAGGCTATTAATTCAACTCACTGTTCGAAAAATAATAGATTTTTCTCTTAATTGCTTCCTCCTTTTCAAAATTCAAAATCACTATCAATATTTAGATCGCTGACTGATCTCTGAATTCTTATCAATGGGCTGTAACAGCAATTGGTTCTCTTAAAGTCCGGAATGAACGCCCAATCGGTATTTCGCGTATGGTAAGCTAAAACCTTGAAATTCACATTCTCAAGCAACGAAGGGGCATCATAAATTAGGGAAATGAATGACTACCAATAATGTAGTAATTATTATTAGTAATCGTAGTAATGTCTAAAATACATTACTAATGATAAATATTGATCGCTTATAAAATCCGTTATTGAATAATGCAACTTGCAGAACTCTGGATGGTAATAAGTATTCGCGATTGCCAGATAAGTATGTTGTCACGAGTTTAGCTGGGAGGTGTGCATTGCTAGAGTGCCTACCTACCCAAGGGTAAACTAAAATCAACAAAAACCCCTTTCACAACCTGATCCTCGAGAAAATTAGATTGCTGAACTTGGGTGCAGAACAGACTTTATACCAGCAAAGCTACATAAAGAATGTACTTCAGCACATCCCCCCCCCCCCCCCCCCGTTTATCACACCTATGAACATGGATATCAGAAGTAATATTTCCCTCCATTATCAATTATAGAGTAATGACATTACTGGAATTGCAGCGAAATTAGTTTGACGCTAGAAAGTGAGTGAAGGAGAATATTAACGTAAAAACAGACTTGTATTTTTGGCGTGAATAATACATAACAATTTAATGAAATTCACTAACTTGAATATACCATTGTTTGAATTTATATGGAAGTTATGTATATGGAATGCATAGTACGTAGTAGTGTCCAGGAGCCAGGTGGCATTTGGCGACTGTGCGTTTCTGTACATATTCATACATATATTATGTATCGTGCATCGTCGTAACCCTGGGCGTAGGCTTACGATATGGCGGAAGGTACGGTTGGTTTGGATGAGTGAAGGATGTGCTCCGTAGTCTTTTGCTGAGTGTTTTGCTAATGCCCCGGGTTATCACCAGTAGGCGGCCGGGAAGGAGGCTAGCACCCCGTGGTTATCACCACAGCAGGTGCTAGGAGAGAAGGAGGCGTCCCGCGGTTATCACCACAGCAGGTGCAGGAGAAAGGTAGGAGAGATAGATAGAGAGAGCGAGAGAGAAAGAGCGAGGGCGTAACGAGGTCGACAGAGAAGTCGTAAGTCAGAGAGTGGTCGGTCGAATGAAGAGCTGGACAACGGCCTTTATGACTGTTGAGGGGTGATGGCGTTCGATGGAGGGGAGGGACCTTTCCTCTACTTTCCCCACTGCGTCGCTCAGCTCGTTGTTCCCTTCGTTTATTTGGTTAAATCTTTACTACAATACATTTGAATGGTAAATATAGAATTTTGAGGGGCACCACGACACTAGACATAGCTTCATTTTTGTTGATTAGGTATACCAGAGTATTAGCTCCCGGGTATTTTGGTGGTTTATAGTTCAATCATTCTGCGAAATGAGGGGCTCAGAACCCACTGATGTCGGCTCATCCTCAGCTTGTCCACTGCTTGTCATTCATCGACTTCACTGTGCTGTGTTCTCATTTCAAGAACCAAAATGAGGTGTCCCACGTCGTAGCGATGGGCAACAAACCTCGTTTGATAGCGTGCAGAGCAGGTGATCAAAGGAAGAGGCGGGGCTCTGAGGCTACTTTCAGACTCTTGACCGTCCTTGCAGAAATTCACCTGGCATTGTATAAAAGACCTAATATGTGAGATTGAGTTCTCCTTCCCGTGAAGTTTGGTGTTCATTATTCGTCCGTTCTCACGGGTTGGGTCCTTGAGGCTGAAAAACAGTATCAGATGAGCTGAAGGTACTGGCTTCTGTCCTCTACATACCTATTAAAACAGCTCTTCACGCTGGGCACATTTATTTGCATTGTGGAACTCATGTCCGATTTCCACTGAAATTAGCAATCTAGAACTTGCTGCAGGCTCATTTTTATTTATTTTTTCATATACATAAATAGGTATATACGTTTTCTATTCAAATGTACAATAAATTCACTGCATGAAAAAATACATTACAGTGGGAATATTACTCTATTTTTATTCTTGTATTCGTTGTATAGGTACCTGTATTTGTATTGTATTGGTTGTTATTTGTATTTATATTGTATTATTAATTGCATTCGTTCATTTCTTTGCAGAGAACGATCGCACTGTCAAACAAAAGGATGAGTTCGAAGATGAGAAGTATTTTCTAAAATTCTAAGGAGGTCAAATTTGAGGTTTTAGGGGTAAAAATCGGTAAAAACGGCTGAAATCGCCAACAATTGATACAAAATCACTGGAAGTGGAATGGAAGGCGAGTAAAGACAGAAAAATACCATTTAAGTTGTTTTTCATACATAAAAGGGTCAAATGTGGATTTTGGGGGGTCAAAAATTGGTATTTAGGGCTAAAATCAATGTTAACTGTTGTGTGGGATAGTCATTCACGACAGAATGAGAGACTATTTCGATGATTAAAATATTTTTCTAAAAAAAAAAAAAAGATTGTCAAATTTTACTTTTTAAGGGCCAAACATCGGTAAAAATAGCTAAAAATCATGAAAAAAATTATGTAATTTTACGAAAAAGTGGTATGGTTTCTCGCTATATCATCTTTTTACGCAATAGCGCAAATATGTCTTTGAAAATCCGCACTTACAGCCATGCTGCACGACTGGACAGTTCGTTTGTTTTTTAATTTTTTTTTTTCAGCAGGTACAGCAGTTTCCAGTGGTACCTACGCGAGCAAACTGCTGCAGAAACAAAAGACAGGTCCACAACTCTCTGCCAATCTCCATGTACCAATTGAGGGAGGGGAAGGATCTACATTTCATGGGGTATAAGGGAAGTGAGGAGGGAAGTGGATAAGTATTTTCTCCCATGTGGATGCCTAATATTTGGGCATCGGATGGCGGATCCACCTAAATAAATTTCGTGGAACGATGCTCCATCTCGTCCACATACGCATAACCAAGATGAAAGCACTTCCCCGCTCTCTCATCTTCTGTCCGAAAAATTGACAACGATATAGAGCAGCTCGCCATCATGCTCAGACTGCCTGGCAGGCAAATTCCAGATCTCCTACTGCTCAGAAAGACCACCACTGGGATGTATTGGGCCTGAAATCCGAACATCCACTGACATCTGTGTCTCATCCAATTAAGTTAGAAAAAGAGAAATAGATAAGGCATTGGCTGTCATGCCCACTGATATGTACAAATATAGATATGTACTTCTACATATCACATTACAGCCATGACCTGTATAAAATAGAGGCCGGAAATATTACTCTCATAGCGGACTGGTTGGGCAGGAGTGGGAAAAGGTCCCTACCCACCTTCTTTGTATTATTCCTTTGAATTACAACAATCGATTACCATAATATTGTATTACCCGTAGGATATCGAGCAATACACTTTATGGCAGTCAACCTTTTTCTTAAGAACACACAATGAAAATAACAAATATCTCCACACCCTTTTCCTAACGACTCTGACGTTTTCCCCTTACCTTAGCAAAACTAGAAGGGATTTCGAGTTAAATATTACCGCACTGCCACATCATAACTCACATAAATACCACGACAGCATTTTTAGACCCTCTGTTATGTCCCACATCGAAATACCGCCTGTTACTGCGGTAGTCGAGATCTTTGAATTTACCAACCATAACGAGCTTACCCAGCTCAATCTAAAACTTTACAGAACACAAAACTGATTTATACATTTTTGATGCGTCAGCAGTTAGTTCACGTCAACTTGCGGTCGATCAGAAGTTGACGGAAGTTGAAAAACTTTCCAGCGACACGCTGACTCAGGGTTCGCAACACCTCGCGGAGGTGTGAGGGGAAAGTTTGTGATAAGTTAGAGCGTAGTCGAACTGTAATGCGGCACAGATTCGACCGATGGGGTTTGTTTAATGATCCCAAATTTGACTCGGTGAAACTTGTACAAAGGTGGTACTTTTTAACTGCATGCGGGTACGATCGAATTCGTATGAGTTTCCGATGAACAAAGCTATTTTTAGAGAGAGAGCCGGAAGGCTTTTAGGGGTGTCACGCGGTTGATCCCAAATCAAAACACCAACTCGGCCGAGGCGAGAGTATCGCGGTTGACTTAAGTGTATTCACGTTACTGGTTCATGTTTGACATTAAAGAATAATATGGTAACACGTTTGGACATTCCCTCAATTTTCAGCGAACTTTCCAAAGGGGGTATTTCCGAGATAAATTATAATAGAGATCACCCTGTATACGACCCATGGAAAACGAGAGAACCACGTCGAATTTGATGCGTAGTTGGGTGTAGCTTCCAGACGGTCCCCTATGAATTTCAAAACGATCGGATCACTGGTATGGCCAGCGTATGCGCAAACGCGAATCCGAGGTACTCAATTTTTCGTGAACCTATTTTGCTCGAATTCGATGGGTAGCTGGGGTTGCTTCGAGACGGTCCCCTGTGAATTTCAGAACGATCGGATCACTGGTATGTTCACTGCGTAAGTGCGTATGCGCAAACGCGAGTCCGAGGTGGCACTCAATTTCTCACAAATAAAAGACCTGATTTCACTCAAATTCGGCGGGTAGTTGGGGTTGTAGCTTCTAGATGGTGGCCTATGAACGTCAAAACGCTGGGATTATTGGTGGCAATTATTCGGTTTTGGGATTTCCTGGGAGAAGCATGAGGGTTAGGTACCTACTGACGAACACAGTAAACGTGATCTACGCAAAAGGGATATCTACATTTTGAAAATAACAAAGCAACGCGTTGTGTAATAATTTACATCGTTTTGTTCACGATTGGAAAAAAATGAATATTATATATAAATATGAATTTAAATAAATATAACTTATCTATACAACCTCCGCCCGGTGTAGCTGACAAGCAACAAAATCTCTTTCCGTCCGCCCCATTGTTGCTTTGAAGCAAAAAAATTTCAAAACTTTAACAAACTACAAAAATGAATTTTCTCCATTTCCATGCATTTTGACCTGTTTTGAAGGAAATTACGAGAAAAGCAAATTTTTCTTTAACAATTGAATCCTTGGGCTATTAGGGGTTTTACTATGTAGGTATACTAAAATAATTTGTGAATTCCTTGCGAAATCAACGTTAAAAATTTTTTCTCCGCATCATTCAAATCGTTCGTGAGTGGAACATTTGGAATCAGACCACATGGCCACACCTTACCAACAACAAGTAGTGTGTGAGCGTGGCCATGTTGGCGTGTAGAGATGGGTTAACTGACTCACTTGCCTCAACCAAAATTCTAATACCCTGTAGGTACCTAGTTAACACATAAACTGACGCATGACGTAACCCCTCACGGTTGTCAAAACATACACCTGTCCGTTGCCGAAACTCAATTAGGATGTTTTAGGTATGCAAGTAGCCAGTTGACCTGTCCCCGTCAATTAGGTACCAGTTTATTTGATGAAGTCAAAGGTCAGCCGAAAGACGATATTCGTGTGAC